>QLTV01003456.1:1745982-1764221 GCA_003457575.1 Thermophis baileyi
CCTCTGTAGAACTGTATCAGCAGCTCCTTGGGCAGTTTGAGCTTTCTGAGTTGGTGCAGAAAGAACGTTCTTTGTTGTGCTTTTTTGATGACGTTTTTGATGTTAGGTGTCCATTTTAGATCTTGCGATATGGTAGAACCTAGAAATTTGAAGGTCTCTACTGTTGATACTGTGTTGTCTAGTATTGTAAGAGGTGGAAGTATGGGCGGGTTTCTCCTAAAGTCTACCTAAATCTTGGATGTATATAGCTTGGTATGTTTTCATATGAAAATTATACTTTAGAATCAGTTACTATTTTCTGTAATCTGTATCTGTAAATCTATCTATTCTAGCGGATATCTCCAAAACTGATTTTAGAAATAGTGAGGTTTTAGATTCTCTAACTAAGGGGGTCTTCCATAACCTGCTGCCCTTCAAACTTCTCACCGTTATCTGAAAAATCATGGTAGTTGAAATCCAACATATCTACTGGGCTCGGAATTGGAGAAGACTTTCTACTTGGCACGTATATTTAAATCAAGAAAAAAAGAGCCCTAAAGGATATCTAATTATGCTATGAATTTTCCTAAATATCTATAACCAATGATATTCCATTTATACCATTGCTTTGAGCGTATTTTCTTTATCTGAAGAAAACAAGACGTAAAAGATATAAATAATTAGAAGTGTGAGTAAGTTTTTAAAAAGTATAGTTCTATATAGTTAAAATGTATGAAAGAAAGATACAGAACTAATCAAGAATTTGTTTAAAGGAATTCAATCCTGTTTGAATGCGCATACTATCGATCCTTCATAGTCTGATGTTAAAATTTCATGAAACTCAATGAAACACCTTGTTAACTTTACAATATTCTCCCTTCATTGGTAAATGAAGCAAACCACTGATCCATGCTATTTAAATGTGGAATGCCAAAGTGAACTTGAAATATGGAGAGATGGGTTGTTCACTTGACAGTAAACTAGTTGTGTTTAATGGAATGAAACACTTATAATGACTTCTTTCTCAGGTTATGTTCTGTTGAAAATTACTGACAGATTGACACAAGTTAAATATTAGCTGTTCTTATTTTTATTTTTTTATTTTGGGGAAGAAAAATGATTGGAGGCTGGCTTTAAGATGAAGGCAACAATTATTGGTGAAAACATAGAAATTGTTATTACTGCAGAAGCTATTTTGCTCTATTGTCTGTAGAGTCACTAGGAATAGAACTCAACTTGACGCAGTTTTCATAATCAGATTAGATGCGTAATATTAGCGTTCCTCTTTTGTTTCTTCACATTTTCAGAACAGTTTATATATAATTATTTGGTTTTGGGTTTTTCTTGATATAGAAGGATTATTTCTGTTCACAAAACAAGTTGACCATGCAGAAGAGACTTGCTCAGGATAAATTCGGAAAGATTTTTATTTTTAATTGATTCCAAACCCACCGTTTCCTTCTTTCTGATGAGTTCCATAAATCCGAAGTAAATTTGTAGGGGTTATGGGGCAGTCTGAAAAGAGAACTATGGAAATTAATTAGACTTGTAATTATAATATTGCTGTAGATCCCATTATAGCATGTTAATTGATTGCAGTAAAACATAAGTAAAGTTTTACACTTATTAAAAGCAATGAGATCAGCTAGCCTTATCTGTATGATTATGGCTTAGGAATGGAAAGGTCACACACTATTGGAACAGTACACATTATATAATTTTAAATCAGATTTTTTAAAATTTCAAATGTGCTGGGGCTAGTGTGTATGTGTGTTTATTGTTTTCCACAGAAATCTGGTTTGGGAACTGGCTACACAAAGGTGCAGTTTGTCAACCTAGGGTAGAAGGTAAGCAGAAGACTAATGAGGATGAATAGGATTCCCTTTGTTATTGGAGGAAACAAATGCTTTCAAGTATTTTTTTTTTCAAATTTCTGGAAAGTATAACACACATAGACACACATAGACAGACACAAACAGACACACACACTTTTACATGGTACACTATACACACACATACCGTGTTTCCCCAAAAATAAGATCCTGTCTTATATTTTTTTGAACCCTGAAATAAGCACTTGGCCTTATTTGCCATGCACTCAAAAGCCTGATTGTGCTTATTATCAGGGGATGTCTTATTTGGGGGGAAAGAGGGTATATATGTGGTCCTCAAAATCCCCCTATTTATAGGTAATCCTCAATTTACAACCATTCTTTTAGTGATTGTTCGAAGCTAAACTGGCACTGAAAAAAGTGACTTATGACCAGTTTTCATATTTACCACCGTTAACACTTGGCAGCTGGCATGTATTTATCATGGTTGCTCTATCCTGGGGTCACGTAGTCACCTTTTGGAATCTTCTGACAAGCAAAGTCAATGGACAAGCCAAATTCACTTAACAGCCATGGGACTAACTTAACAACTACAGTGATTCAGTTAAAAACTGTGGCAAGAAAGGTCATAAAATGGGACAAAACTCACTTAACAACTGTCTCGCTCAGCAATAAAAAGTTTGGGCTCAAATGGGGTTGTAAGTCAAGAGCTACCTGTAAATATGGGGATTATTCTCCTTGGAGAGAGCAATTTAAATATGTAAAAGGTGTTTCCTTACTGAAGTTGCAAGATAGAGTGGCATTTCCATCTTGCTTTCTTAATTTTGAGGCCGTAATGACTCCAGGAGGAAGGGATCAAAATCTCTCCCTAAATATCAGGGACAACGTTTTGAAAAAAACAAGAACTGCTAGTGTTCTAATGCCTGAAATACAGAGGTGAAATAGTTTCCTGATTAACTTTTTGTATCATTACATTTATTTATTCAACTAATTAAATCATGACTAAAGAGGTGTGGGTTTGGGGTTTTTCCATATGGGTGTATTTTCTAATTGGTTTTGACTCTTGGGGATTGCCCTGCAGTTTTCTTGGAAAGATTTTAGAAGTGGTTTGCTATTGCCTGCTTGTTAGGGCAAGATCAGAATTCACAACACCGTGGATTCTAACTTGGTGCCTTACCCACTACACCAAAACTGCTCTCAAATCAGTTTGAACTATTGTTGAAAGGTTCTGAGAAAATTAAAATTAGGGAGAATGTTTGCCTGATGAAAAACTGTAGCAATCTGGTACAATTGTGTTTCTCCTCAAGAAATTCCAGGGGATTCAGAATTAAGCTGGAAGCAAGAAGCTGTAGTTCATATCTGCTATGCTAAAATGAACTCTTACAGTATTTGGCAAACTGATGATGGTGGTTTCTGAAAATAGAAAAGGAGTTGAGATTTTATGCTTCTTGTGTGAAAGAATACCAATATCTCTCCTGAAATCTTAAAATTTCAGTGTTGTCGATTGAAATTTTACAGGATCTCAAAGAAAGATGATCACATTTCATAAGACTGGCAATCATCTTAAATTTCAGCCATTTCTTTATTACCCAGGTGACCTTGAATGCTGTTTGAATGTGTGATTTATTCAAAGGTTAAAACAAGAAAATTAACAACAAATAATGAAATATGAAGTAAGGTACTTTTTTTGCATGTGGGTGTCTTTGAGTTACTCTTGACTCTTGTCAATTGCCTAGTCAAGTCTCTGCAGTTTTCTTGGCATCATTTTTGGAAGTGGCTTACAACATGAGCTATAATAGATGGTTGAAAGAGAAAGAGATTTTGGGAGGTGACACTCTTATCTTTGGGGATTGTCACTCTGCCCTTTCCCCATCAATATTTACCCTCACCAAACAAAGACTGATCCCACCCCCCCTTTCAGGGTCGTTTAATTTCACAGGGTTTTTTCCCTCAGTTTTGTGGTGTAAATTGTTTTTATTAGTTTTATTCTTGTATTTTTATGGCTTTAACAATATGTTAAAACAACAACAACATGTAACTGCCCAGATTGGGTGGGACTACAAATATTGTGTTATATATTCAGGGACAGAATATTCTAGTTGCCACTAGATTCAGTCAAAAGCAGAAAAATCTCTTAGATCAGCCATAACTGTACTTCTTAACGAGAAGAGTAATTTATTTATTTATTTGGCAACATCAAAAGAGAGTCTGGGTGGCTTACATTTTAAAACAAAACAATGATCTGTAATGTACAAAACACAATGGAAAGTATACAAAAGCAATGAAATACCCACAATCGAAGAGTGGTGTCAGGGTTCCAAGTAATACGCCCATAGCAAACAGGACTCCGAGGCAGGTAGGTTCCTCAAAGAATAGTTTTATTGGACATATCATATTGGCACAAGCTGGTGAAAACAGACTCTGAATGTTCCCGTGGTTTTCACCTAATTAAAAGTAAAAGTTTTTCCCCTTTCCCCACACAATCAGTCACATGGTCCAATCAAGGTGCCGTCCGGTTGCCTGGTAACTTCACTCCTCCTCTCCCTGGCCACCTGTGGGAATGTCCTTGGTTCCCAAGAGAAAGTATTTTGTTTTGGTGACAAAACCCCAGCTATTTCTATTCCCCCCTCCCTATCCCTCAGTCCCAGTGTGGCAACACTGAAGCTTCAAAATGGCTTTGGTCAAGTCAGCTTCAGGGTTGACAAGTGGATTATAAAATTAACTAAACTTGCAGAAATGGCAAAACTGACCAGTTTGGTGAGAAAAAAAAATGACAAAAATAGTTTTGAAAGACCTATGGATTTTTTGGTTGAAAGGAGAAAAGATTGAATTTATTCTTTTGGAATTTGGAGACTAGAAAGGCATGAAGTGGATGGGAAAAACATTATGATGATAATTATTTGATAGGGCGAACAGTGGAAGGCATAATTCTGTTTTCTTTTTTTTCTCATTTCTTTCTGTATTCTTTTTTTCTTTCTACCTTTTTCTTTCTTAATTTTTACTATACAGTATTTTAAAATTATACACACATATACAATATAAAATATACAAATTTCTACCTTTACAAAACTTGATAATTCTTTACCACATTTGGTATCTATTGATTTTGATTTCCTCCTGTATGCATGCTACCAGTAACATGTATATGTAATTATATATATATGTCTGACATACAAATAGACACTTCCAGTTTTTATTATTTATATTGTGGCCCACAAATGAAGACAAGTATTTCTGTACCTGTTTATCACTCAGAGAAACATAGCTAAAATGTAAGAACCAGGTATGCGGTGATGTTCCAAAAAATACAATTTAGCACCAGAAGTGCTGAACCTCAATTTTTAGCAGTGACACTTTAATGATAGGAAGCCTGCAAAATTATTTGCTATCAATTGTGAAGGCAATAACAAGCCTTGGTGGTTTTTCACACTCTCTGTATTAAGTGCTTTCAGAATGACAGCATAAACTGTGTTAGAGAACTCCAAGGAAGTAAAACTGATTAAAATGTTCATGCTTGAATGGTGCTGATGGAATAGTTCATTTGGACTTTCTCTACCTCCTGCAGCTCAAGCTGAAATATTAAAATTCAGTGGATTTAAATCTCTCTCCCCTAAGCTCAGGGAAAAAAAACATTACATTTTAATAGGTTTTAAACTCATAATTCACTGGTTTGGAGCAGTGCTATTAAATCTATTTAAATATTACTTGTATTACTAAGGAAATGATTTAAATGATTTTGCCTGTACTATTTCTGATTCGTATATGAATATGAAATATATATATATATATATATATATATACACACGCGCGCGCGCGCACACACACACACACACACACACACACAATGTTTCTGGCTGGGGTATTTTTTTTCCAGTGTTTTGCTTTATGAATTTAAAATATAATGATTTGGAATATGTTAAGAATTGCTAAAAACTTTATAATAATTCTCCCTTCATATTGCACAATGATTAGCTGAAGGAATTTATATTTCTCACTGATTCACTAGTTGTCAACATACCAGATTCATGCAAGAGAAAGCAATGGGCCCCCCATTTTGTAAGGTTTTCTGCTTCTTTAACAAGTAGCCCATCCGTCATAGCTTTCACCAGGCTGGGCTAAGAGTGACAGTCAAACGGACAATACATTATCTTAGCTTGATAAATTTGAGCTTTGGGAGGGAATAGAAACCTTTGGATGGTCATGTGGGATAGATAAGTGCATAGACATTCTAATAAAAACTTAGCATCAGTGCATGCTATTATCCCCACGGTGCCACTGGTCCGTGGCTCATGCTGCTAAATGCTAATGCATTTTTGTACCGGTGCTTAACACAGGAAGGGATTTCTGTCTCTGTGTGTGAAAGGGTTGCCTTTTGCTTTTCAAATGAGTTTACTCTTTGCGTCTCTGGTCTGAAACAAAGGTTAAGAAATAAAGGCTAGGCTTTCGGTTGGCATAATTTGGCATAGCTCCATTGATTTCATTTGATTTCTCCCAGTTGAGAGTGCCTGCTCCTGAATCTGTACTAGGGCAGAGAATTTGATTGTGCCCGCTGATTCAGAACATTTTGATTTAATGTGGAAGGGAAGGAAGGGAAAGCCACATTTTTTCTCTCTCCTTCAAATATGGATGGTTAAATCTGACTCTGTTTAGTGAAGTCATTCCCACCAAATGTGCGTATTTTTAGAGCTGCCACTTCTCCGAATCAGAGAAGGTGTAGGGTAAATTAGTAATAGACTATGACCTCTGTGCAGTGATTACTTATTTTCCTGGCTTTTTATTGTTTGATCAAAGACTCTGCTTATATTACACTGTGCTTGGAGCTTTAAAGCTGTACAATAAACTGGCCACCTGTTGTATACTGTACACAGATTGCTGTGATGGCAAGTCCGAAAAGAGGCTTGGCTTAATGAGGTACCTACTTCATGTTATTGTTGTTTTACATTGTAAGCAATGCCAAAATATATCTTATTTAATCATAATACTGTGCATGGAACAGGAATGATAACTTGGCTCAGATTTGCCCTGGGATTGGTTATAATGTGATTTTGGTACCTATTTCTCTTGATTCTGTTTCTTTGTATGCAGTGTAAATCAGCTTAATGCATTCTTGATGAATCCTATTTTTTTTCAGTGAGTTTTATTTATCCTCTGTTTCATTCTTATTAACTTGAAAGCAATGATTGTTGGGCGACGAAGCCTTCTGAAACTGCTTCATTTGTGGTGACATTAATACAGTGTACAGAGTATACAAATTCTCAGTAATCTAGTTTCTGGTGTTGTAGTATTGTGTGTGTGGATTATTATCTAGAACAGGGTTGTCCAACCTTAGTAACTTTGAGACCTGTGGACTTCAACTCCCAGAATTCCCCAGCCAACTATGCTTTTCAAATGAGTGAAATCCTGGCTGGAGAATTTTGGAAGTTGAAGTCTACAAGTCTTAAAATTACCAAGGTTGGACATCCCTGATCTAGTACATTTTTAAAAAAATGTAATGCCTACTTTATTATAATTTTGGCGCCAAATACCTTTTTGTTTTCCATTACTCTTCATGTATATGTTTCTTCTATTTTTCCACTGTTCGAATATGCTTTATTTTTCCTGGTGATATGTATTTTAATCCTTATCTGATTTAATTTATATATTTTATCTTGCTTTTGTTTTCCATGTGAGCCATTGTGGAAACTTGGTTATGGAAAGGAGTGCCTGTAGTTACATTTAAAAACCAACCAAACAAAGATATGCCTGCTTTTATTGATTTTTCACTTTGCCTTTGCTTACTTTAAGCAAACTTTGCCAGTGAGTTTTTTTCCTCCATTGTATAAAGAGAAATAGAAGTAAAACCATCTGTTTTTTGGGATTTTTTTCTCAAAAATTCAGTCCTACTGAAAAAAATAAGTAACATAAAAGTTAAAAATGACCCATTTAGATTCATAAGGAAAGCAAACAATCGGGACAAACTGTTTAGCTAAATTACTTCAATAAACCAAAATGGAAAGGTTCAGCAGAATAATTTTTTTCAGATCGTATCTTCCAGATACAAGCTTTCATACATGCATGCTCAATATTCAATTTTTTTGTTCCATGATGATCTTGTATTTGAGATTATTGGCTTTAAAACTGAAACATCTATTTCTTTATCATGATTTTCTCCCATTTCAGACTGAAGTATTTTTTTTTTAAATAATGCATAATAATTCCACTTTGAATGGAGAAGAAGGTTAGTAGGATAAGCATCACATTGTAGAGAGCCATAACAGCTCTCTGTGAATCCCCCCGCCCCTTTTTGCAAGATTTGATTTATTAATACAAGGCTGGTGAATGGGTTCCAACATCTTGTAGTCAGAGATTTGAAGGAAAGAGGTAATGTCAGTTTTGTTTTGGATAGATTTAGGGGAATGGGAGAATTCTGGGCCAATTCTACATATGTAATACAGCAACTCAGATTATTTATCTGTGACAAATTTTGGTATTAAGATGGACTATGACATGATAGCAATAGCACTTAGACATATACTGCTTCATAGTGCTTTACAGCTCTCTCTAAGAGATTTACAAAGTTGGCATATTGCCCCCAACAATCTGGCTCTTCATTTTACTGACTTCGGAAGGATGGAAGGCTGATTCAACCTTGAGCCAGTGAGAATTGAACTGCTGGCATTCGGCAGAATTAGCCTGCAATACTGCATTCTAACCACTGTGCCAGCACAGCTCTTTGATCAAACTAGTGATCAAATTATGCCCTTCCTAAAGTAAACGATTCACAGTTCCTAATGCCAGGCAGTACTAGCCGGATTATGTCGCTTTTCTGTACTAATCTAAAAACGACAGCCACATTGATTGTGACAAAGGTAAGGGAACTGGATCAACTTTGTTCTCCTATATGTAAATCTCTGACACCTTTTAATCAAGTTAGTATTGGACAGAGGAGCCAGATGGCCCAAACAAGTTTGCAAAGCGGTATCGTAGATGAGAGAAAAATCAGTCATCCAACAACACAACATCTCCTTGGTTGAAGAAAACCCAATCAGGAATTTCTTAGATAATTAACATGTGAGTAAAGGATAAAACAGTCAGACACAGATTTACATGCACCTTTATTTTCTATATGCTGACGTTGAGCATCTGCAGTGATGAACCTTTCCCATTCATATAGATTTTCCCATATAATTTAAAAAGTAGAAAGCTAGGGTTGTAACTTCCATCTGAAAAGTGAAAAGCAGCCCAGACTTGCAGTGTCAGTAGGAGCTACATATTAAAACATTGCCTGGAGGAAGACTAAAGTATTGTTAGCTAAGTGTTTTTTTTCCCCCACGAAAGTCATACACAGAAATTGTGTTTGTGTTTTTCCACAGATAAAGTCTGTGTTGTGCAACTTGATTGTTGCATTGTGTTTGAGATTGGGATATGCTCTTATCTAGAAATACTACCAGAAATAGTCATTTGATGATTTTTTTTAATGCTCCTGAGCTCTGTCAGGAATGATTTTGGAAAAGATGTGATAATTTACTTCTAATTAATATCTGAAGGGGGCATTGCATTGGAGGCCATGACCTGTTCTCTGTCATGCCAAAAAGCAAGACATGGAATATTTTTCTCAGATTACAAAAGACCAAATTCTGATTGAATGTTCAGAAGTCTTTTTAGTGATAAGAGCATATTGATAGTGGACCAATCCCTTAACAAGGTAGTAGATTTCATCCAATACAGGTATCCCTCGATTTACTACCACAATTGAGCCCAAAATTTCTATTGCTAAGCGAGACAGCTGTTAACTGAATTTTGCCCCATTTTACAACCTTTCTTGCCACGGTTGTTAAATGAATCACTGCAGTTGTTAACTTAGTAGGACGGTTGTGAAGTGAATCTGGCTTCCCCATTGACTTTGCTTGTCAGAAGGTCGCTTAAAGGTTAATCACATGACCCCGGGACACTGCAGCCGTCATAAATATGGGTCAGTTGCCAAGCATCCTGAATTTTGATCACGTGACCATGTGAAAAATGGTCATGTCACTTTTTTCAGTGCCGCCGTAACTTTGAACAGTCACTAAATGAACTGTTGTAAGTCGAGGACTACCTGTATATGCCATCAGAGGTTAGGCAGTCATGTGTTGGGGATGCCTTACACGGAAACTTCTCTGTACTGAGCTTTGGGGGAGGGTGGGGGGTTTGCTGATCTAAATATCCCCATGCAATTTGTGATTGTAAGAGTGCATAATTTGTGCTGATAGGGTTTTGATTCAGTGTTCCGGATTAAAGTGCATCCAGCGTTCTCTAGTCTTACTTTACCTTGCTGTTTCCATAACACACTTTCCAGGTTTCCTTATTATTCCGCCTTACCCATCTAATACTCATACTCCTCCCCTCCCTTTGTAGCTGTTTTCATATGCAGCGTGATTTGAATCACAATACCGTTGAGGATATTTTTAATTGGATGTTGCTCTTCTTTTTCCCAGCAGTGAGGAAAGGATGTACATACAGCATGTATGTGGGTTGAGATATGAAGTGAGGTCTTTGCGAGATTAATTTGTCAGTTAACACTAAAGTGTCTTTGAGTTGGAAGAGGATGTTAGGACTGTTTGGATAATGGCAGTAAGCTTTCAGGGTCTGTAAGGGGAAAAGCACTAGATTACTCTGGCATGGTGCTGGCTGGAAAACATCCAGTAGAAACCTGAATACTTTCCAGGAAAATTGGCTTCTGAATGTGCTGACTCCAACTAGAGAACATTATCAGCTAATTTGTCCATAGGATATATGTACATTGTTTTGTTTTTTTAATTCGTTAACTTTTTAGATATGGGCAGAAGGCATCCTCCAAACTTCTGTTATCAATATTTCAGATTTCACGTTAGGAAATGACAGTGAAATCAATGTTAAAAACTTTTAAAGATTATTTTCCCCTTCGTATGCTTTTCCTTCAAATTCAATAGATTTTTGTACCTAGGGATGGAATGAATTGCATGCCATGCGCTGATACTTAGATATTTATGAATGCATTTAAACTCTCTTGTCAAATACGAATGTTGCACGGAGGGAAAATTGGACACATTTCTTTTAAAATACTTCAAAATATTTATTATTTATTGAAAACATGGTGTAACTGCTCATCTTATATTGAATTTTGGGCATCTCCCAATCAACAATAAAAAACAACATAATTCATATATCTACTAAAAACATAAGCATTAAAAAACTGGCACGAAAGTTAGGCTTCCAAAATCCTTGTTAAAGCCTCTCATCCAACTCACCCTATCCTATCACTTGGAGGAAAAGTGGTTTCTGGAAATCTAGGTAGGAGGATAGAGGACTGCCAAACTTTAAGGGAAACAGTATTTCACAGAGCAGGGTCTGTCATCTGAAAGGATACACTTCCTAGATCCCATAAGGTAGCAGTGTTTAAGGGAAGGGTCTAGGAACATGCCCTCCCTGTCTGGTCCAGTAGGATGAATAGATGCCTTTAGGGAGAGATGGCCCCTGGCCTTGTGCCACATAGGGCGTTATAGGTAATAACCAGCACCTTGAATTGTACCCAGAGGGAAACTGGGAACTAGTGCAACTCACACAACAGAGATGTCATATGGGTAAACCCATCACTTCATACACTACCTCATTCTGGGCCAGTTGTAGCTCCCATGTAGTCTTCAAGGGCAGCCCCATGTAAACCACACTGCAGTAATCCAAACTGGAATGGCCGTCCAGTTTTTTTAGATAAAGATAAAATGTGCCATGCTTAATGTGCCCCTTGGTTTAAAGATATTACTTAAAACATTTGATTCCAGAAAATAAAGCCATAAATGATTGCCTTAATTATAAACCATTTAATTATCTTGTAGAATACACTTATTCTACAAGAATAACAGAGGGATGGGGGGAGGAACAATCGAAAGGTTGCTCATGATGATGAATTATGGGAAGAATAAGGTGAAATTCTTTAGTCAGTAAATGCGGAAAAACCGCCCTTGTACTGCAATTAGGTGAAGGCTTGGAAAACCCCAATATAATATTTATGCATTATTGACTAGAGCAGAGGAGAGTGGTTTTCCATTGATAGTAGGACGGGCTGATTTAATGGAGCAGAAATGCTTAAATTAAATACTTAAATTCATATCTTTGAAATATTGGCCTGGTAATTCTGCTGGTGTTTTTAAGATTTAATATTAATTTGAACAGATGCCCACTGTTGGCTAACTTTAGAAAATTTGGCTTGAATTTATTTCTTTGGCTAAAGCATACGTTTTCATTTAAACAAAAACTAAGCACTGATTAATCTTTCCCAAACTTTAGAATAATGTTGGCTTGACAGATTGTAAACCCAATTATGAGGTTAAAAAAAACAAACTCCAGATAAAAGAAGGGTCCAATTAAATGCCCTTCTTTCCAGTTATGAATTTGAAGGGCAGAAGAAAAATGAATATGTGGAGAAAATTGGGAGTTTTGAAGCAAAGGAGTGGGTGTATTGGTTTTTTTTTAATGTATAGCAAGACAGTTGTTGGCCCTCCCTCCTTTGAAAACAGTCTTAAAACAGGAAGGAAGAAGAGATAGCAAAATGAGACTTCATTTGTTTAAATAGCATGGTTTGGGAAAGCGAAAGCCAGTTTTTAAAGTCATCTTGGGAATTATTGTAGGTGCAAGTATGAAGTGAAAGAGTTCCCTGTTCGGGGAGATTGAGTCTGACATAAACCCTCCCTCCACCCACCTTCCTTCCCATCCTCCCACCCTCCTTCAGCAGTGACATCAACAAACCATCTAGGCCACAATGGTTAGTACAGCAGAGAGCTTGAAGCAGCTTGGGCTGAGGTCAAGCACTCCAATTCTAACCTCTCAAGGGCTTTCTCTATGTGTTGCCAGTGTACTGGTAAAAATGACTTTAAACTCTTGTCAGCGCAGCTACTGGTGCATGCATCGCAGTCCCACTCAAATAAACCTGTCACAACACAGAGTCAGCAGCTAGAGAAGAGTACAAGGGCAGGCCTCTAGCTTTTCATTCGAGCATCACTAAACGTGCACAGAGTGCCCAATTATTTCAGCATTATTGAGCAAGCCTACAGGAGGACCCAAGCCTTGCTACATTAGATTTTCTTTAGTAATTTGCTCAAGTACCGCTGAGGACACTTAAAGGACTTTAAACGGTGGCTGCAACCAGTTTCCTTTTCTGGATTGTTAATTCAGGTTTCCTTTTTTTCAAATTAACTCTTGCTGCATGCTGGGTGGCTGCTTGGGGAGAACAGCTTAATGCTTGCTTTCTCAATTTTCAGCTTTCTTTTCCTTCAATAAATAAATAAATTAAAAGCAAAATTTAATGGCTGCCTTGATAGTCAACTTGTGCATTTTGATTGGACTTTCGGTATCCTTACGAGACTGCTCCTGGAAGAATAAGATTGAAGGAGTTTCACTTCAAATGGCAAGGTTTTATTTTCCTTTTGAATATAGCCCACAAAAAATAATATCATAGAGCAAATAACGTTGTAACGTCTCCCCCTAATCTTGACTTGAGCCAGAGTTATTGTTTAAGGCAGGCGTTCAGAGGTAATGCGTTGCATAAGCTTTGGTTAAAAGCATCGGTCACGTCCATTCTTTATTCTCATGTACACCGTATTTCTGCCCTTTTGTTTCTTCAAGGGTTGGAATAATTTGTAGCAAATCAGGATCATTGATTAGTTGACAGCCCTTGAAGACACATGAGTCCAGGACCTACACATAGTTAGCCACGCTGAAAGTTTCTCTTCCTTGAAACAAATGCAATAACTCTGTTTAATTTTTCACAGCAGCAGCAACTCCAGGCCCAACATTTATCACATGGACATGGCCTTCCAGTGCCTCTCACTCCACATCCTTCCGGATTGCAGCCACCCACCATTCCACCCATTGGCAGCAGTGCGGGCCTCCTAGCCTTGTCAAGTGCCCTTGGGGGGCAGTCTCACCTGCCAATCAAAGATGAAAAGAAGCATCACGATAGTGATCACCAAAGAGGTAAGACTTGTTTTCTAGGTTTCAGCTTTCAGAGACAGTTGCTTCAGATGTTGAAAGGTACAAGGTCCTTGCCAAGTTCCTTGAGTTTTGTTTTTCACTTCCTACCCTTGTCTTTCCTTCTGCTGTAACTTTCTAGTGCAGTCCTGCTGTCCATCTGAGTTGGGAAGTATGGGAGCTATAGTTCAAGCTAGCCAAAAGAATCCAGATTTGGAAAGGGCATTCTTTCAGTTCTGCATTTGTCTATTTTAGACTCTAGGTTTTGGGGCAGACCCCTGCCTATTTAATGGAGAAAAGCTAAGGATGCATCTTGATTCTTCTAAAGCTTGGTTGGTCTGTAAGTGGAACTGAAGAGAAAGTGGCATTCTTCTCTACAAACGCCCAGCCTGTTTTAATAATGGGATGCAATCAACATGCACTAGATCACTTTTTGTTCTCAGTGTTTAGGACCATCAAAGAAAATCAGAAGAGCTAAGAATTCTTTAAGATTCCATGACATTGAAAAGCCCTGATCTTATCCATTGAAGGGGGATTCTCTCTGACTTTGGATTCTTCTCTGTAAATGTCCAGCCTATTTTAATAATGGGAGACAATCTGATCTCTGAGTTCAGAACCATGTTTTCAACCTCAAACAGGGTTCTCCAAAGAAACTTATGAACCAAAGTGACTGTCCCATGACCCATTCAGCTTCATACAAAGTCTCTATAAGCTGCTATGGCATCTTTTGAAACCTACTTCATTTTACAAGGACTGATCTGGGTCAGCCTTACTTGAACAATTCTTATTCTTCTTCCACAGGAGAAAATGGCCAATAACTGCCAGTTACTATGTTCATGTGTGCAATAGGGTTAGTTAATATACAATAATAATGGCTCGGAAAAACTATGAATTGTCTAAATGAAAAAGAAGCCATTTTTAGTTCCATGACAATGCAATAACGGAGGAGGAGAAAGGTGCCAGGAAAATGTGATCATAAATAAACCAATGTATCTCAATGTGTGTAATTAAATAACTGTGATATTTTGGTGTTTTATAATACATAGGTGACAATTTGGAAGGGTAGTGTTATTAAACATTAAAGATTGAGGAGGCCTATGTGCTAAGAAATAAAGATCAAATGCAGAAGTAAGAAGCATGCAACTGGTTTACAATTCTCTCTGAAAAAGATGCTCAGCCCTATATAATTTTGTGCTACTGCTATAGCATCTTTCAAAGGCTCTTGATAGACCAGTTGTGGTTAATGGAATCAACTTTAAACATTGGTTGTGCACGCTTAATAATTAACTTAATAAAAAAGGTAATATCTTTGCCATTTATCTTTTAATGGAGACTAAGGTTGTGGTATGTTTTTGGAGATAGAAGACATATACAGTCTTGTTTAAAATATCTTATATTTCTGTCTCTTTCCTTCTCTCATTTGCTCATGTTGCTGCTGCTGTTCTGCTTGAAGACAGAGACTCCATAAAGGTAAGATTCTATTTCACAGATGGAAGGAGTGGGTTAAAAGAATTGCAGTGCATTTATTACAACTGAACTAAAGCATAGGAAAAGTTATTATGGTAACTAGATGGTGATATCCATATTGATTAGTCTTGGGTAGACAATTTTAAAACACTATATAAAAGTGAAAATTCACTGCTGGACTCTGTGAGCTATATCATCAGAAGGGTTTTCCATTATCAGTTGGCATGGAGATGCTTCTACTTTTGTTCTGATATACAGAAATCCCTTCCACTGGGAAAGGGCTTTAGCACATCTACTGTGAAGAACCTCTATGAAGATGTATTGTTATCACCTGAGGAGAACATTTTCAAGCCTTGTGCAGACAGGGGAGAAAAGTGGCCTTATTCTACATCAGCAGCTGAAGTCAGGCTGGCTTATGCAGCTCTGGACCTCCTACCCTTGCATTCCTTATATATATTCTTGTTTGTTGGCTAATTCTTGAAAATACAATCTGCTGTTGTCAGAAACTTACTGGGAATAAAGCAGGAGAAGGAAGATCCTTCTGGGAGATCTTTTGTGTTCCATGGCAGGAAAGATTCATATCAGAGTCTTCCTGCCTATCAATCTCCAAGGAGTTCTTATTTCTAGTCTCCACGAGGGCTGAAATGGCAGAGAATAAATATATAATGGGCATGACTTTTATCTGTTAAATGGTAAGTCCCATACTATGAACCCTATAATGCATATTTCAGTGGGGTTAGCATTGGCATCTGGAAGATTATTTATATTTCAACAGGCCCGTACAAAACACTGCCTTTCAGAATTTTTAGTCAGAAATGCATCCTAGATCTGGCACTAATCTATTGCTAAGCAGGGACATCTCAGCTTGTATATGATGTAAAGCAGAATATTAAAGTCCTTTTAATCGTTCTGAAGTCTGTGAGTTTTTAAAACAATGTTTCTGCCAACTAGTTTCAGTAGCGACTAATATGAAAATATAAATACTAAGACAATTTCATTAATCAAAGAACAAAAAAGGCTGCAACAAATAAAAATCTGCCCAAAGCACAGTAAAATTACTTAAGCCAGAAAATAAATTAAAAATCTTTATTTTCTAAACAAAACCAATGAACCCGCCAACTCCTGTGGCATAAGGACATCAGAAAAAGCTTTGGCAGAGCATAAAATGAATTAATTTCATGCAATCAACATTTTATGCCATCAACGTTTGAGAGCAGACTGCACATCCAGAATGGATTCTACATTTCATTTTGGTTCTTTTGAAGGAGATCCATAGATGGGAAAAAGCCAATCTCGCCTCCATTGGTAACAGAACCCATATAGGTTATAACATTTAAAGGCCAATACTATCTTTGTTTGTTTTAATATTTATATTCTGCCTATTCTGGGCAAAGCTCAAGGCCTGGCTGAAATTTAAAAAAAGAAAAGAAAAAAAGAACAATAAGGGCAAACAGCAGAGAACTGAAAGTCACAGCAATACTTCAAGTATAGATGTAACGTCTCTTCTCTTGAGTTAATTATTTGGCTGTTAATGAAGTTCCAAGCATTTTTTCTAAGAGAGCTATTATTTAATTTTGACATAATCAAGATATGTATTGCAGTGACTAGGCCAATGTTCCAAAGAAGACACACTGTTGGCAAACAAATCTTAGATAGTAAAGGTTTTTAGTTGCCTAAAAATAATTGATGTTTAGATTGAGCAAGGAAAAGGTATGGGGAAAAGCATTGGGTTGGGGGGAGGATGGAAGAAGAAAATTCTGGTTTCCATCATAAATACAGCAAACTTTCTCTAGTCCTCATATTGTTTCTCATACTTCTCAGTCTGTATTTGTCAAGCACAAAGAATCTTACATTAAGTTGCAGTTTATTATCAAGCCTATGTACAGGAATCTAGTCAAATACAGTTCAATACTAACTTGGCACCAGCTAAAGGTCAACGGAATTCAAGAGGGGTTGTATTTAGGCCATTTGTGGGATTGTAACATCTCTAGGCTGATGGCTTATTTAACTCCACCCCCCTCCGCTCTTCTCCTAAAATATTACATTAAAAAAAGCCAGTTCTGCATGTTAGAACAAATATTAATCAGGTACCTATATTTATTGTATATACCTGATACAGGTAGTCCTCAACTTATGACCACAATGGAGCCCAACACTTCTGTTGTTAAGTGAGACATTTGTTAAGTGAGTTTTGCCCCATTTTATGACCTGTCTTGACACAGTTGTTAAGTGAATCATTGCATTTGTTAAGTTAGCAACATGGTTGTTAAATGAATCTGGCTTCCCCATTGACTTTGCTGGTCAGAAGGTCGCAAAAGCTGATCCCAGGACACTGCAACCGTATGAACCAGTTGTCAAGCATCTGAATTTTGATCATGTGACCATGGAGATGCTGCAATGGTCATAAGTGTGAAAAACCGTCATAAGTCATTTTTTCAATGCTGCTGTAACTTTGAATGGTCACTAAAGGAACTGTTGTAAGTCAAAGACTACCTGTACATAGTATAAACCACTGATGTACTTTTGAGTTGATCATGGAATTATGAGTGTATTTTACAGATGGGGGAAATAGGTTTATGTTAACCAGATGAAGGGTAGAGAAATGAGATACCTAAAAGCTGTTCCGTGGAGATTTCATGGTTTTATATTTTACTAGTTCTTGGTCTCTTTTTGTTTTTTAATATGATGACAAAGGTCTGAAGCTTGATCCCCAAATCAATCCTTTGCTGGTTTTGTTGGCTATTTTGTTATGTTATAACAGAGTAGAATTGACCTTGTTCTTGTCAACTTCACAGTTAACCTCAGGGTTCCTAATAGCTACAAACTGATAGGAACTGTCAGTTTTCAATCCGCAACAATTTTCAGTATGTGTAGCAGTGGCAGATTAAAAAGAAAGGGAGGGAGGGAGGGGGAGAGAGAGAGAGAGAGAGAGAGAGAGAGAGAGAGAGAGAGAGAGAGAGAGGGAGAGAGAGAGAGAGAGAGAGAGAGAGAGAAAACAAA
>QLTV01003456.1:1764351-1775617 GCA_003457575.1 Thermophis baileyi
CACACCCATTTGCTCTACTAGGAGAGGGTGGAGGGGGGGGAGGGAGAGGGGAGGAGGGGGGGGGGGGGAGAGAGAGAGAGAGAGAGAGAGAGAGAGAGAGAGAGAGAGAGAGAGAGAGAGAGAGAGAGAGAGAGAGAGAGAAGAAACTTAACATGCCCTCACACAAACATACAGGTAGTCCTTGAGTTATTGAGCCCAAAATTTATGTTGCTAAGTGAAACATTTGTTTAAGTGAGTTTGCCCCATTTTATGACCTTTTTTGCCACTATTGTTAAGTGAATCACTGCAGTTGGTAAGCTAGTAACCTGATAAGTGAATCTGAGTTTGCTTGTCAAAAGATTGCAAGAGGCAATCACATGTCCCCGTGACACAGCTACGGTCGACTTGTCTTGCCACAGTTCCGAATAGGCTGCAGCCCCTTAGTGGGGTGTGGCTCGGGGGTGGAGACCCCTGATGTAAAGAATAAATCTTATCAACTGTCCCCTTCGGTGGTGACATGTGCTGAATGCATCCAGCAAGACCTCACTTTCCTTTGAGGTCTGAAGGTAGGATTGAGGTAGCAAGTCTGAAGACTTTCATTGTTGTGAAGTTTCACTCTAGAACTCCTCCCCAGTATGTATGGCCAGGTTGTCTGCTATTTGATCTTTAGAAAGGCGTTGGATTAATGAACGAATGTGCTATTACTGCTTTTGCTATGTTTTTGTTGAGGACCCGGATTGTTGGGGGCAATATGCTGACTCTGTGAACCGCTTAGAGAGGGCTGTAAAGCACTATGAAGCGGCATATAAGTCTAAGTGCTATTGCTATTGCTATTTGTTAATGTTTCATATTTGTTGTGTGCCAAATTTATTTTACTATGTATTAGGAGATTAAAGTCTGCTATTTTTTCAGTTGCTTCGGATAGGGGTGTATAAATACTTAATGAATTGCCTAATGAATGCTGAATACACTTTTCAGTTTTCTTTGAATGTGCAACCTTCTAATTCCAATTAATATTATGTCTTCAATATAAACATTGACACCGCCTTCTTCCCCCAATAAGACATCTTGTGACTAATCAAGAAACTGCATCTTTCAGACATTCATAGTGGCTCTTCCATTTTTTTCTGGTTACCCAGAAATGCCAAACCAGTAGTTGTCAAGCAACTACCAGGCGGCTAATCATATACAACTGAACAACTGCTTTTTATTGTACTTTTAAAGGGTAGTCCTCGACTTACAACCATAATTGAGCCCAAATATTCTGTTGCTAAGCAAGACAGTTGTTAAGTAAATTTTGCCCCCATTTTACGACCTTTCTTGCCACAGTTGTTAAACAAATCACTGCAGTTGTTAAATTCGTAGCATGGTTGTTAAGTGAATCTGGCTTCCCCATTGACTTTGCTTGTCAGAAGGTCGCAACAGGTGATCACATGACTCTGGGACACTGCAACCGTCATAAATACCTGCCAGTTGCCAAGTGTCCAAATTTTGATCATGTGACAACAGGGATGCTGCAATAGTCATAAGTGTAAAAAACAGTCAAGTCACTTTTTTTCAGTGCCATTGTAACTTCGTGTGGTCACTAAATGAATGGTTGTAAATTGAGGATTACTGCTGTTGGATCACAAGTGACTGTAGCTATTTCCATGCGTTTTTCCATAGCAAGACTCTTTGATTAAAATAGCAAACTTTGTACAGTAAATTCTTTAAAAGCTAAATATTATGAACTACTATGCTTGGCGGGTTATTTGTTTCATTTTTCCCAGGGAAGGAACACTGAGAATTTATGGTTACATATACTTTGAAATTAAACCTAAGAAAGGTATATTAATAAATTGCTGAGTGAGTTGTGAGTATGTATAAATTCTCTTGCTTGCTGGCCAGCAATGCTCAAAAAGTCAAGAAAGGGCAATGGAAATGAACCAATGAGGTGTGTCATTGTTTGGTAGATGAGACTAATTCACCTGCCATTATTTGGGTTCCTCCTTTCTAAACCATTAGGTGGGCATCCAGTGTGACAGCATACAAAGTACAACTCTTTTTCCACTGATTTATTAGACGATGAGAGCTATAAATAAATGTTTGTCTTGTACAGCCATCAAGTAGCAAAGTTGGATTGTCTCTGCGTCTAGGGCTTGTTGCCAGCTTTGCAAGGTGAAATAGTTTGCTAATTTCTTTAAATGTTATCCATAATACCCAGAGTAGCAGTTAGTTGCTTGTTCTATTGATCTGTTCTCTCTTAAGTGGCTCCTGGTTAAGAAAGGCTTTTTATGATTGTCTGCTATGTGACTTGAGATGGTTTTTATTGGCCAGGACGTGCCAGTTGCCAGCAGCTGGAGGCTGTGTGCTTGTATGAAATAATTTATTCATGCAAGATAATGCTCCTTAACATTTAACAGGTAATGAACGTGACATAAATTTCCTGCTTGCTTTTAATTTTCCCTTTCCTCTTCTAATGTGCAAACAGGCAGCTCTGGTGCTCTAAATAATAAGTAATTTTTGGCCATCTGTCAAAAGGAAATTTCAATACAAATTTAAATTAATGGTGCCTGAAATTTTTTATAGCTTCTCTAAAAGCCTCTAATGTGCAGAAAATTCTGAATCTGCTGGTAGTAATTAGTGTACCATGTAATGAGGATGTGGGCAACATTATGCAGCCCCAGTGTAACATTTTGATATGGTAGCAAAAGTTTGATTTATACAAGGTTGTGGCTGGGTTTAATTGTGAGAGACGCTTTCAAGTGTTTTCTTGAAGATACAGATTATTAAGCAGGGCAGATTTTAGAACAGCTCATAAAATGTAAATTTAGGTGTTGCTGTAAGAGTGAAATAATTAAGGTAAGCGACTCACTGGTATGCAAAGGAGAGAAACCTGTCCAATTATATTTATGTTCTAATATTTTGGAAGAGTGCTATTGCCCTCATCACATGGTTGTCAACTTTGTCATTCATTCCTTCCCTTTTATGCTATTATTACACTATTACTAAGTCCTACCCCCCCACACACAATTCTCCCCAAAATAAAGGATTTGTGAAGTAGCAAAAGAACTAAATGTTTATTATTACATATTTCATTTATGATTTGCTATGTAACTGAAACTATTTAGGCAATGTATGCAATAAAATTCATGAAGAGGTATCCTTAAGCTAGAATGCAAACTCTTTAAAGAAAAAGTAGGATGTTAATTATCCATACTAAAAAATGGATACGGAATTTTTTTCTGATCGTTTTAAAAAGAAGGGTCCTAAATCTTAAATTGATATCTATAGCATAGTTCAGATAAACTAGAATGATCCTTACATATCTTTTTTATTTTTATTTTACTCACTGTAAATCTGAGTTTCTATCAGTAAGTTAGCTAATGAAATGAGTAATATGAGTTTTAGAAAGTAATGGGACATAGTGAAATTTACTTCCAAATGAACATGCAGAGAATAGCATGGCTGTTGGTTCTTGTGCATGAAATGTTCTTCATGCATTCAGCATGTACTGCTAGGCTGTTTTTGAAAACGTGTGGCTCCTTACTCTGTCCTCAGCACTTGTGAATTGACTATCAATGGAGAAACACTGGATTAGTGAGGTCCCGGAAAGCCATGGGAAACCATACACTTAAACCTCTGGTGTTTTTTTTTTATTTTTGAAAAAGCAATGTGATCTAAATACTGGCACTTTCCTATCTACGCAGTCCTTGATCATATAGATCCCCTCTCATGTGGGTTAACATATACAGAATACAGAATAACAGAGTTAGAAGGGACCTTGGCGGTCTTCTAGTCCAGCCCCTGCTCAAACAAGAGACCCTGTACCATCCTGGACAAATGGCTATCCAATCTCTCCATAAAAACCTCCAGTGATGGAACACCTATAACTTCTGGAGGCAAGCCATTCTACTGATTAAGTGCTGTTAAGTCATTATGCAGTGATGAATATGCAGTTTGAGAGAGATCTATACAGGGGATAAAGAATGTTGGTGATGAGAGATTTGGAAGAAATTAGGGAGGTTTGTGTATGCTCACTAATCTGTCAAAAGCTCTTCCCGGGGGTGGGGGAAACATATTTGTGTCAAGAAGGCCACCAGCAGGATGCAACACATTTGCTGCACTCAGTTTCTGCTTCCTTAAAGCCGTCTTAGTTCAAATACATATTTTTTCCATGACCCTACAGCTACTGTGAAACTTTTTAAAGATGTCAACTACTAACTGCTGCAGGATGCTAAAGAAAGAGGGGCGCTAGGGCTATCAGATTGCCTTGCCAAATAACTTTGGAAATATCTTTTTGCCATTGCTTAAATACTACATCAGTCATCATACCAGGCACAAGAAACCAGGAGCCAGGATAGAGTTTAAAAGCACTGCAAATTTATTCCATGCAAACATACACTAGAAACTGATCTACCAACAGTCAAGGCAAATTGGTGCCAGATTAAGAGTCAACGGACTTCAAGGGGGGCAGGACTTAGGTCTCTTTCAAGGGCTTAAGGACTCCAGACTGATGATGCATTTGTCTTTGCCCTCGGGCTCCGTCTGGTATTGTCTGAAATAATAATAATAAATTTCTAACCTCAAAACTCACAATGGTTTTGAATATCAGAAAGGCCTTTTCTACAATAAATAATAAGCTGCAAATATTTTGCTAGACAAGATTTTTTTATTCCATGCCATGCTACAACCATTGACAATTAGATGGAACATCTAATTAGACCCCATCCTGTCTTTGAAAACTCAATGGTTATTTTGTATGGTGGAGGTTTCTGTAAAATATTCAGCAGTATTAATGGAAGAGACGCCAGTTAAATTTGCATTTTCTAAACAAGTTGCAGTGTGACTCTGGTCAAATTATGAGGATTTGGCCAACAATGAACTTAGCTGCTGGCAGTAGAAGAAACACACTGCTGTCAGGCCTATTGTATCAGTTAGTGGTGACATTGTTGCATGCATAATTGGGCAATGGGACTCTACAGTTGTAGCAGATATCAATGTGTATGTAGTGAGAACTGCCATGCATGTGAGTAACATAGTACACCATGGTTGCAAGAACAAGAGGCTACTTGGATGGTGAAAAATTGTGGGGATCAAAATCTATCTATGCTCCAATGAACTGCAGCAACCTTGATGGGTGAAGGGAAGATTTGCAAAGGTTGTCTCACAGCCCAAGAAATTCCTGATAGTGTAAAATATTATGGGATATTTTTTAGCAAGGCACTTGGGGAGCAACTGAAATCCATTCATCTACGAATGCCTTTTGTCTTATTTGTCTTTCAGACAGAAATAAGAAACTGTAGCCATATATTTTGTGAGGACTTGTGATGCTGTTGAGAGACTGAACAAGGTGACATAAAATAGTCTGGGCCTACTATAAATCTAACCTATTTCTTGTGATGCAGCTGAATGAAAATAGTGCCTTGAATTCTGTAGAGATGCACTAGTTTCCATAGCGGAGCAGAAGCGAAATACCATTTAACAATTTGAAATACAGATGTATTTGTTTTTAATCGAAAAAAGCTAAAATGGCACAAACGCTGCTATTTTTCTTTGTATGGAGAAATAGTGGGAATTGAATCTGGTCTCACAGGACTTGTAGGGATTAGCTCCGTTGGTCCCCTGCTCAACATAGCTGAATCTCTTGAAGTAGTAGTTCTGATGATCAGATCAGGAAAACAAGAGTGCTGGAAAAATTGTGCTGTGTAATTAGAAGAGATTATTTTAAGAGCCCAGGAGTCTGGTGATTGTCTTGCTCTTTGTTTAGAAATATGGCAGATGGTCAGAAACCACAACGAAGAACCCCACAATTTATCAGGCAGGCTACTATTTACTCCAACTCAAAGGATGACATGAATTTAGGACTGATTTACCCAGGGTGAATTACCCTTTCATTTAGAAGGAAGTATTAGTTCTAATATTGGAAAAGGAGGGGCTGGTCCTTTCCTGCAAAATAATTAGGGTTTATTTTTATTTCAATTTATTCTGATCTCGCAGTACAACATGTTGTTTGGCATTAATTGATACCTGCCTTGGGCATATAGACTGTGGGGAATGTTACAGGTGCTCTAATATCTGTAATGTAATTGTTTGTGAACCAGATGAATGAATATCTATGGGGCTCAGCCAATTCTCTGATGATGAAACTTGAGTGGACTGATGATGTGATTGGGTGAGACAAGCTGGCTTGTTCAGCATCACATCTACTAAGCACCGAAGTGAAACAAATATTAATTAGCAAAGCTTTAGTTTTTATATTAGTTTGTCTTAAATGACTAACACTGCATTTTTCTTCAAAATGTATTTTCCTGTTGACTTAATATCCTATGCATATGTATGCATACAGAGACATATATGTATGTATTTAAATTGTGATTTAATTTACAGTCTGGTAAATTGACCTTTCTACCCCCACCTGTTTTGTGTTTTTTTACATGTGTTTCTTATGGTGTTTGTTGTATATTGATGTTGTTTTATGCATATTAAGTAAGCATGGAATGTTTATTTAAGGCTAACAACATATAATCTAGAATGACTTATTTGACTATATACTTAGTCAATTAATTATTTAGAATAGGGACATTGGAGCCCAGAGTACAGATGTTCTAGTTACCCAGAAGGGAAACATCTTAAAAGGCCTTAAGTTCCAATAATGAATAGACCCGTCAAATACGTTCATTAGGAACAGAATGTGATATTGGCTGTGAGGGACTGAAATTTGAGTAAATTTGTTTCTGGGCTTCCAGTACTTCCAACTGTTATTTTTTCATACATCATGGTAAACCACAGTATAATATTTTGGTTTGGATTTGTATGTTGTGTGAATCTAGCCCACTTTATTTTCTATGCCATAGTTTGTGGCCTAGGTTGATGCATGAATCTGGCTATTTTTGGCTTATTCATACACTATGATTAAGCAAACTATAGCTTATGTATGAACCCAGTCTGAATGTGGGTTCTCATTACTGAATGATCGTCTCCACAGAAATGTAGTGAAGAGTACAGTAGTCTACTGTGACTGACATAACTTTCCATTTGTGGGAAATCCTTCTTGTGTAACATAAGAATCAGTTAATCATACTGAGCGGAATTAAGGTGAGCATAAGATGTGATTTAACAGTTGTTTTAAAAATGGGTAAGCTGTTGCCCAGTTCAAAGTTTTCTACCTCTGAATATTTATTTCTAAGAAAAAAAGGGGGAAAGAAACTACTGAACTGTGTCTTGAGATTACCCAAACTGTCATATAGTTTTACTATCACAATTAACTTTTATGTTGTAATATTGAAAAGTGCTGCATCTTATTCACACATAAAAAAGTTTATGAAAAGAGAATAGTTGTATTCCAATGCAAATGCAGTAAAATATTTTTTTACTCTGGCCCAAGGAAATAGGTGTTATTGTTTGGCAAATTTTAAAGTGGTTTCTTTTTTCTCTTTCCTATATTAATTTTATAATTAATCTGTAAGTCTCTTTTGAGTCAATCTAGATTACTCATGATATTGTGGAAATGTAAAGTAAATTTATTGGCAAATATTCAGAAGTTGTTTGCCATTGTGTTTTTCTGTGCTATGACTTCAAGGAACCTGGTGCAGTTGCTTGGACTGTACTTACATCACAACTGAGTATTGATTGTTCTAGTTCAAAATCATTGACAGTGATGCGAAACATCTCTCCAGAGTTTTAGACAGGAATGTTTCCCATCTTTTCCTGGCGGGACTTACGTTGACTCTGGGAACATGTACATATAAAGCATATGTGCTACCATTGAACCATAAGGCCTTTTCCTTTAAAGATCTCTGCTGTTTACTTTCAGCACACTAATGGTGCTGTATTATGGGGAACTAGAAATTTATGGTGGTTGATAGGCTGGTCTTATTTCTAAGAGTGAACAGGGACTTGCTCACTATCCATGATATTAAAATATTGAATTTTTATTAAAAGGAGGACCTGTGGCTGCTATTCATCAACATTACTATTGTGTACTGCTAGAAGAAAATATTTGTAGCTCATGGTTGAACTTTGGGGTCCTTGGTGCTCTCTGAGCTTGGTGGTTTCCTTGCAGAGATTTCATTACCAAACAGGGTAACATCATCAGTTCTGATGATGTTTCCTAGTTTGGTAATGAAACATCTGCAAGAAAACCACCAACTTCAAAGAGCACCAAGGACCACATTGTTATTTTGATTGTTACTGCAGGGAATTCTTATAGGGGCAGCCACATTTAGTAAGGCCATGTTTTCTTCACCCATGTAATGAATGTTTCAATACAGTGAAAAGATATGCTTTCCCCCATATGGTAAATATCTGTTAAGATCACGGGAAGTAGAATTCTTTGTTTTGTGAATGGTAGATTCAGAAAAGTCATTTTAACTTTTGCAATTCCAGAAAACCAACGTATCCCTAATTAATTCAACGTGCTTTAAAAATAGTGGAGGAAAATAGTGGGCTCTAAATGTTCGCCATTTGGAAAAATCTGATAAGAAGGAATTAAATTATTTCCTCTTCAGTTTTTCATGCCTAATTCTTTTAATTAGACTAAACAAACACATCTTGGGTGACCCATTGCTTCTGGCAATTTTTGAAGTACTATATTTTCCTAAGCAACATTTGGCCTTTTGAAGAACAAAATAAAAATGGAAATGCTAATGGATTTTTTTTTTTCCAGCCAACTAAAGGGAAGAAAATAAAAATGTCACCATGGTAACAAAGCTGCTTTCTAGATGGCTTCCTAAGATATGCCTGAACTAGAAGCAGATGTCTGATTTAAGAATCTTGCCTCCTTCAATGTAAACAAATAACTTCTAGGCAGGTGTTGGAAATAATATGGAAATCCTATTAAGGGGCCCAGAGTTCCTGTCAGTCAGGAAACCCCGGCCACAAAAGAGCTGGTTGTTTGAAAAGAGGCAGAGTAAATTCTCATTAGGCTTTAGCTTTCCCAGGAAATGATTGTCTTTGCATGTTATTTCTCCTGTGAATCTATTGATCCATTCTGCTAGCCCTCTTTTCTCCCCTTTCCCCCCTCCCTCTCCTTTGGGGGGGATTAACACTTGATAGGGGCTGCTGCTCCAAGATTTGTGACATTTGTGATTTTAACCCTTAGCCTCTTCAAGGAAGATGGGAAAAGACCCTAACAAAACCTCTTTAGTCCTAAGCCCTTGCTTGTCTGTTGAGTGTGAAAAAACAAATTAAGGGGAGAAAAAAGGGAAGATTCTAGATAAAAGCCACTGCATTGAGGTATTGGTGGGGGAAGAGAGAGATCCTGTACACTTTTGAAACAACTGCTTAAAGTTCAATATCATCGATACCAAATGTTTCTGGCAACTGGAGAGTTTGAAATCACTTGCAGGAGGACAGCTCGGATTAGATCAATTTTAAAAGCGATTTAAATGAATGAAGGGTCTCCCCCCCTTTTTTTTTTTAAAAAAAATAGGAATTTAGGAGCAATTGACCCCCATACAAATTTATTTTATCATGGACTTATCTAAATTTATATTTAGGAAATAATGTCGACGTATCTTACATTTGGCAACTGACTATCTTTCCCATCCTATTTATGAGTATGTTGACGTGTGTGTGTGTGTGTGTGTGTGTGTGCGCGCGCACCATGGCTGTGCATAGCAATGTGCTTAATAATACTCTGAGGGTTAAATGTGGATAAACACAAAACAAGGCTCTGAAAAGCCTTGCTATTATCATGCAGCATTTCTTGGCCTATAGTCCCTGAGACGCACTTCATAAAGCCAATAAAGCACACACTGGTGGTCTCCTGTTGCCCTAGCAACGGGCCATAGGGCACAGTGTATGTGAAATGCATGAACATCTGTGAATTAATCTTTTTTAGTTTGTTCTTTTCTTGGCCCTGATTGGGCCATTCTGGCTTGCGCTTGTGACAATGCGCAAGGAGGGATAAACTGAAGAGTTCCCCTGGGCCCTGCCCTAAGTGGTTGGCAGAATGGAAAGTGAAGTGAGATTTATCCAGGCAGTGCTTTCAGTAGTTGAGGGATTTAGTCTGACAGCCCTCTCGGTGGGACGTTATTAGCTTACTTTCTTCCTGCATTGGGGAAATGAATAAAAAAAAAAATCTCTAGTAAATCTAGGCATGATGGGCTTGATTGGACGACCACGAAAGAATAATCTGAGGAGAAAATTGAAATAATCACTAGGGTGAATGCTATAGTCTACTGGACCTTTACACACACACACACAAACACACACACACACAGAGACACACCCACGCTTGGCTTTTATCGGGCGGGGAGGGGAGAGAAAGGAAAAACACATTCAGGAAAAAGCCCAGATGGAAACCCGGAAGACCGAGCGCTGCCCTTTGATTAGAGCGCATGTTGGTGTCTCCTCTCAGATCTTTAAATGTGAGAGCTGAAATGGTGGCAGTGGTGAGTATTGTTTTAGTATTGCTGGAGCTGGAGCACAGCGCTTCGTAATTGCAAAGCGGATCGACATCAGCCAGCAGTGAGCTGTTCAGATGAGCCTGCGCGTTCGTATGTAGTGCGTCTTTCCAGGGCACCCCTTGGGCACACTACAACGTAGATCTTGTGTTCGGCTCCTAATGTCAATACCAGATGCTCACTTGTAAACTGCTTGGCTTACTCTTGTTGTTTTCCACTGTGTCGCTGAGAGGACTGTAGGGGGAACACTGCGTACGTCATATAATCAGTTAATGCTGCATGCAGTCAGTATCTTAATGAAGTGAAATACAGCTTTAATCTGCTAATTGCATTAAGAGGGCAACAGATTGCTCTATATTTCTCTTTCCTCTGAGCTATAAGCTTATCAAAGAATACCGAGTTGTGTTTGAGCGATGCGTGTTGCATTGAGTCAGCCCTTAATAGATATTTATATCTAAATATTAACTGATGGAAATTTTACCTCTCGGCGGTCTGGATCTCCTGAGATGGAATATCTTTCTATGAATATTCTTTGTTTGGGGAATAAATAAAAGTGGAAATTGCCGCTGCAGTAGATTTTTATCCACATACAAACTCAATGCTAGTTTAATTGGAAGATGAACTACTGTACTCAATGGGGCTTCTTCTGTAGGAAATGTTACAAATTGCAAATTTTATTAGCCATCAAATTCCAATTATATGACAGGTATCCAAATACTACAGATTATTGAATTAAGGATAAGGATAAATTGTCCTTAATAATATTTACTTTGGAATAATAATCTTTGGATCAGGGTTAAAAATTGGCTATCTATCTGTATCTATCTATCTATCTATCTATCTATCTATCTATCTATCTATCTATCTATCTAGCTAGCTATCTATCTACCTACCTACTT
>QLTV01003456.1:1777373-1789267 GCA_003457575.1 Thermophis baileyi
GGAGGAAGGAAGGAAGGAAGGAAGGAAGGAAGGAAGGAAATAGCCAAAAGTGCAGAACAAAGAAGTAAAAGAAAATATAAAGTAGTAGTTTCTGATTTCTTTATAAGAGTTATAAAAATAAGAATAAATGTACCCCTTACTCTAAGGTTACAACATGACTCTCAATTTTTCTATAATCAATTTTTTTCCTAATCATCAAACCATAAGTCATGTTCCTTTTTTCTGTTTCACGCAAAAATTAAAGGGGTTTTTATCTATCAGCAATAAACATAAATAATGTCTTTTCTCTAATTGAAGAAGTCAATTTGCCCATCTCAGCAAGTTCCATCATGTTTATCATCCACCTCTCCATTGTGGGTAATGTCACATCTTTAAACCATATAAAAATCTTGCTGCAGTTATCATGTATAGAAAGCAAGTCCCATGATATATATTTTTTTTGCAATTGTTTATCCATCAGTTCCCAAAGAAAAACCTCTGATTTCAATTGTATATTAATCTTTAACATCTTCTGAAGTAGTGTATGTATTTGAACCCAATACTTTCTGGCTTTTTTACATGTCCACCAAGCATGACAAAATGCCTCTTTTTGTTCTTCGCTTTTCCAGCATAAATTTTCAGTACCTTTATACATTATAGACAATTTCTCCAATGGCATATACCTGTAATATATCATTTATAAAAACTCTCTTTAAGATTATAACACACAGTGTAACTTTCAGTCCTTTCAGCCACATATTCTCTCACTGTTTTATTTGTAGGTTCTGTTTCAAATTTCAGTAAAAGTTTATACATTTTAGCAATAACACATCCAACATTTGTACATGATTTTGTTTCAAACTGAATCTTATACTGTTCAAAACCAAATGTTATTTTGTCTCCTTTAAATCTTTTTAATCATTGTATATAACAAAACCGTTGACAAGTATGTCCTTCTGGCATAAGATCTTTTCTTGTACTAGTTTACATTTCCCTTGACAAAACTGCTATCATAATAAGCTAGCCATTTGTGCTTATTTATCATTTCTCATCTATAGAACATTCTTGGGCTGAGAAACACAAAAGTGTTTTGGGCACAATCTGAGTTTATATCTATTCCATATTTTCAGTATGGCATGCTGACAAAATGATTTTTAAAATTTTGTCATATAAATATCCATGCCACACGAATCTCAAGTCATGCTCTCTTAGTTCTAAAAACCTTTTACTTCTATTTTTCAACAACATCCAATTGTTCATCCAAACTATACAGCAAGCTGTAAAATATAATTTCAAATCAGGTAAAGCCAATCCTTCTTTTTCTTGTATTGTACATCTTGTAACATCTTATATTTAACTCATGGTTTATTCCCCCTGCCACGCAAATTTAGATATATCCTTCTGCCATTGTTTAAATGGTACATCAGTTGTCAAAACAGATATTGTCTGGAACAAAAATAACATTCTATGTAAGACATTCATCTTAATCACAGAGATTCTCCCCAGCAATGACAATTGTATTTTCTTGTATCTTTTTTTAACTTCATTCCATGTGTGAGTTATTTCAAAATAGTTATTTTGAAATAAGATTCAATTCATATTTGTCATAATGATATCCAAGTATTTTACCTTCTTCTCCATCTTAAAACCCATTTTATTCATCAATTCTGTTTGATCTTGTATTTTCATGTTTTTGTTAACAACTTTCTCTTCTGTTTATTAGTAAGATTAAAGCCTGCTAATGTGCCAAAATTTAATTTACCCATTAATATTTCAACTCACTTAAAGCATCTTCCATAACCACCATCAAGTCATCTGCAAAAGCTCTTAACTAATAAGTCTTTTTAAAAATTCTTACTCTCATATGTCCCAGAGGTACTGTTCAAAATGTAACTTGACTTTCTTGTTGTTTTTTCCTTGAAAAAGTTTTGCTTGTTATCCAAGAAACTTCTTGGATGAGAAGTGAAACAATTTCAAGGGAAAAAAACAAGAAAGTCCAGTTGCCTTTTGAACAGCACCTCTGGGACAACCATGACCTGGATGACTGAGAATCTCCATAGACTTTTACTCCCAATCCTCTCATCCTGTTTTATGACTCTGTTCAGTATTTCAACAACCAAAATAAACACAAGAGGAGACAGTTAACAGCCATGTCTTGTTCCTTTTTGTATCTCATATGGTTTTGTTAGATCTCTATTAACAATAAGGTATACTTTCTCTGAAGCTAAAATTATTTTACCTATTTTAAAACATCCTCTCCACCTTTCACAGCTTCCAAAATGTTAAGCAGAAAAGTCCAGTTCAAATTATCAAAGGCCTTCTCTGCATCTAAAGAAGTCAGTGCAGCTTGTTTTTCATTATACTGTTCCAAATATTCTAAAATGTCCAACACAATTGTAATATTGTCCTTTTACGTAAGAACCCACATTGGTTCTCATGAATAAATTCTTGCAAAATTATTTTCAATCTATCACTTAGAATCACTGTGAATTAATATTACTTTAGTTTATATCTAGCAATTTATTTTCTGTTAGATTTTCTCCCTTATGTTTTTCCCCAAGTATTATTCTATCAAAGAACTGTAATGTTGAAGTGGGATGTGCAACTCTTTTATTGCTGAGTTCAGAACATAATAGAAATATTGTGAAATTCCACTTCAAAACTGTCCTATTTTCAACAATTATCTGTCTTGTGGACATATAAAAAGTACCCTGTGTTGAAGACGAGATAACATAAAGGTTTCCATGTCCATCAAAGCAAGCAGTATGAACATAGAAAGAGAAGCATTATTTCATCTTATATCTAGACAACACTCCTAATAATAGCCAGAGCTAGAGTATATTTGGTCCTGAGAATCTTTCCTCATAAATACTTTTATTGCTTCATTGGCTGTTTTACAGTCCCCCCTTTTCATGTCTTCTCACTCCCCTTGATATCATTGTATGATTTTCTCAACTCCTATCTTTCACCCTTGTTTCAGCCAACCTTTTATTATACTCTCTAAGGTCCTGCTGTACATTAGTCTAACCAGGTCAGTCTTAGCAGTCATACTTTTTGGAAGTTAAGGGAAGTGATCTCATTTAATTTCCAGAAAATTAAGGCCAGAGGTAGGTTCCTCCCGGTTTGTGCCGGTTCTATAGAACTGGTAGCAAACCGCTGGTGATGTCACGGAGCCGGTTCTGTCGGTGCCGGTCCGTGGATGCCGCCATCTTTTTTTTTTTTGGAATTTTTTTATGGGGGGAATTTTTTTGTGGATTTTTTTGCTATTTTTTTCTTCTGTGCATGCGCATAAGCCAAGTCTCAGGCACTGCGCATGCGCTGCCATCTTGTTTTCATTTTTGGGGGGGGAATTTTTTGTGAATTTTCGGCACTGCGCATGCACGCGCAGCCACGTGGCGTGGGAGGAAGCGAACCAGCGGCGAGGTAAGTTAAAACCCACCCCTGATTAAGGCTATATATATGACATTGTTAGACTCAATGTAAATACAATCAGAAAGGCACTACCAAACTTGAAGCTAGTGAATGCCAAAGGAAGAGCTGAAAAGCAATAGAAGTAGAAACAACTTCAACTTCAACAACTTCATTGTTATCAGAAAAACATATGGAGTTCTTTAGATGATTCATAAATAATAACTTCACATCTCAACAAGGGGCAAATCTGAGCAAGGAGATCTCAGTTCACCATTGGTTCAGCATCTCAACAAGAGGAAATATTTTGTCTGATACTTGTCTGACTATGACAATTTGTTTAGTGTTGAAATATTGCATTTTTATACAATATTTACAACTGTGATATACAGGTAAACCACACATTTTGACTATAATGAAGTACTTTTATGTGACTGAAATTGAGCAATTAAGCAGATTTGAAGATATTTGAAGTCTTGTAGCATAGGTAAATGGCCATGTTGTCAGTTGATCAGCAGGCCACAATTACTACTCTGGTGAAGTTTTAAGTTTCCTTTATGGAAATGCTTAACTGACTAACTTACATCTCAGATGGTTACCAGATAAGCAAAATATTGATGCTAATGAAAAAATCAGTATTTTACTATGACTTAAATTCTAGTAACTCTCCAACCACTCTTTAAATCAACACCTGGGTCTTTCATAAATAGTGACATCATACGTTCTGTTGAAAGAATTCTTCTTTTTGTATTTATTTTACCTTTAAACAGAATACAAACAAAATGGAGCATACTCCAAAAAGGGTAGCAAAAGTAATCAGAAAGTAGAAATAGACCTCCAACAAGATTGACATTTAGCCTTGAGGGGGGAAAAAAGATTAAGTGGTATAACATTCTTTGTATATCTAAGAGTGTATCATAAAGCAGGTGGGTAGAACTTTTTCTTATATTGTTCCAGAATACAATGAAATTAATTACAGTGGCCTTAAGTGAAAGTGAAATAATTTGCAGGGAATATTAGGAAAAACATATCAACAATAAAATAAGTTTAACAGTAAAACCAATTACTGTTAAGTCCACTGGGTATATGTCCAGGAAGCTGGACAACCATTTTTTAAAAATTCTAAACCTTGATTTGAGCAGGCATTAGCCATTGCCTAAGCCATTCATTTCAATTAAGCTCTTGGGCATAAAATTACTTTAATACTATAACAGCTCAGAAGTTTTACTGACAATCATCCTGAATTAGAATAGTGATATTTTCCAGTTGAATCTAGATGTTAATGAGCATCAATATTGTATACTGGTTAAGATGTTGGACTCTGCCACTTTGGCCAGTCACTTTCTTTCAGCCCAATTTGGTTGCAGAGTTGTTATTGTGGAGAAAATAGTAGGAGGAAATTTTTTGTATACTTTTTTTTTCCTTTTGCGAAAGCTGGTCTAAACTCTCCACTATTTAGTCTATTCCCCCTCCTTTTTTGGGAAAAGAAATGAATGCATAAAGGAAAAAATAAGAAAGTGAAAAAGCTAATTGGGGATGAAAAATAAAATATCATTAAATAAAATGTATAGTTGACATAACATTTTAAATTCATTGTTTCATTGATTAAATAATTAATTGAATATATAATATTATACTGATCTTAAGAAATAACTGAAAATCACTACAAAACTCTAAACATTAATATTTATATTGTCACTACTATTTGTCATTATTCCTAAAATAATTGCACATGTAGAAGGAGAGCAAGCTAAGCTGGAAGGCAGTCTTAAACATGCCATTGGTTTGGAATCATTGTGTGCCACAAGATATCCAAATCCAGCCTATCCCCATGAATTCTGTTGACCCTTATTTAGCACCAATTTAGTTTTGATGGTTACTTGACCAGATTCTTGTATTAGATGTAGAAATAATAAACACTTCTGTGCTTTGAACTCAACGAATCTCCCTGGCAACACACGATCTTACAAAAATAAATAAATAAGAAATTACTTTAAAAATGAGTAAAACAATGTTAAATTCTAAATTCCTTCTGATTGTACATAAGTTGAAGTTGGTAGTTACATCAAAATATTTATAAACAATAAAATTGCTTCTGGTTACTTTCTTTGTATCAAATATTTTCTCCTTAAAAAATACCTACCTTCAAAAATATCTGAATTTGCCTTGTTGTGTGACATGTGATATATATAGAGAAGCTATTATTGCTTAAATTTCTGTTCTGGATGTGTACTGTTAGTTTTGCCATTGCTGCAAAACTAACAGTACACATTAGGTTAGGTTTCACAGTTAATCTTCCAAGTCTGATGTTATCAGCAAAGTATCTCTTTTCCAATGCTGGACAAAATTTGTCCTTGTATGTAAACTTACTTGAGCTCCTGAGCAAAAAGTCTATACTGTGTATAAATCTATGAATAAATATCCCCTCCCCAATTGATGACTTTAAGAGGCTTTTGACATCATCAAATTATTTATGCACTTACATATTGATTTTTTTAAAAAAGGGTACATATATGTGATGAAAATATATGGAAAAAAGTACCATAATTTCATCCATATGCAGTGCTTACTCTAATAAAATCTAAATCATTATGCAACATTTTGTAAGTTTATATATTTATATATTTATTTACTCTTAAGTAACATTAAGTTCAGTGGTAGTTATTCTTAAATAACTTGAATTGCAGCCACCTTGAATAGATTTTGGGTCGTGAATTGGTTTGTGATTCCCTAAATTAAGATGGCTTTTAAAATTATTCCAACATTTAAACATAGAGCTGCAGAATTAAATACATTTTAGAAAACTCTAAATCCTGGATTATTTAAAAATTATGTATATGTGTTTTCCATTATATGGTATTAAAAATATGTTTAGATGACTTGCTTATTTAATGACATATCCAATGCTGTTAGAGTAGCTGAAATATTCAGTCGACTTAATAGACTTACTCACAAATGTAGTCATTGTAGATACCTTCTCTCTATTATATAAAAGGATTTTTAAAGTACATTTTAGTACCTACTTAATGAATTACCATTACCAAATTCTTGGTCTCGACAGGTATGATAACACTTTGATAGTTGAACAGCTTCAATATAACAACTCAAAATAGTTTTGATAGGAAGTTGAATCTATATATTTATTGCATTTATATCCTACTCTAAGAAGACAAGGTGATGTTTAGAGGATTCCCAGATACTCTCTCATCAAGGTTGCAACATTTTTACGTCTTTCATTCAATTGTGTGAAAGGAAGCAGTTATTCTATATATTTCTTCAGTATATTTTTAGATAATTTATTAAAATTAAAACAAGTCCTTGGAGAAATATAAAAGTTCACTTTATATGGGCCTTTGTGTGTGTGTGTTGGGGGGGGGTTCAACCCCCAAAATTAGCTACCATAGAGTTACACTTTTATTAAAATCAATAGATCTAGTCCTCAAGTACCTGTGAAATAGTTAAATGGTGATATTTGTTCATAGATTCTGTTGATTATTATACTGATTACTACACATGAGCACGATCTTACTAAATATTTGCAATATACAGAGATGCTGTATGTTTGCCGAGGGCTCCCTATCAATTAACCTCCAACTAATTTTGGCCATATAGAACTTAACAAAAAAAAAACCCAATCATTATTAGCTTGTTAATTGATAGTTGACTTATTGTACCTTGTACCTTGTTTCTGTAACGGTGACTCAATGAGCAGTTTGGTTGTTTTAGTCCAATCTCTAACACATTTTCTTAATCTAATAATGTCAGCCAAATACTAGCCCGATACCTTATAATATATTTGACACAAGACATTGTTTTATTGCCAGTATTACCTAATTTTCACCAGCAATTTCCTATTAAGTTTAGAAATTAAAGAATATTAAATTCTTAATTATGCTCTTTCTTTGGAAAACCAAATATTAATCACCTGTTCTGTGTTCCTTTTATACTTTCTTACTCTCCAATTAACATGAGTATGGAGGAAGGAGTAAGAGGTATATCACCAACAGATTGCTGAAATGATACGATATTGAAATGTGATTTCTTTGTGATAAGATTCTCTATGTCATAGTACATTTTTGCAATGGTAAGCATTTAGTCCTGAAAAATTCAAACATAAACCAACCATAAATGGCAATTATCCATTGCTACTCTTGCCTGGCACTTATGTTAGAGTTTTGCTGTAGATTTCATGACTTCAATTATTAAGCATCTTAATCTTGTGCTCCCACCTCAAATGATGCTGCCCAATATAAAACTAGGTTGCAGTACTAGGCATAATTACCGCTTTCCCTCTTTTAATAAAATGTTACACAAAATTTTTATGTTAATATGACTTTATATTAGGATGGTTAGGATGATTTGGGATGGATATTAATCTAATCCTTAACAAGGGAGAGAAATGGAACAATTGGGACAGTGTTTCAAAGAATATGCCATAAATTGGCACATATGCAAGATACATAATGCTGCATCTCCTCATATTTTTATTATAGATATGTTTGCCTTAATCATTCATTTTCTGTTCTGAAGTTAACATTGTCTTGTGTATTTCCTCGAACTATTATATGTAGATGACAGACTAGAGGCGTGATTTTTATGAAATATTTATTTTGTACATTATGATTTTACCAAAGGGGGGAAAAATATTCTTTATATTCTGGAATGTGTGAGAACATTGGGCACAACCAGGACACTTCCTTCCAATCCGTGAGTGGACAAAAAAAATACATCCTAGCATAAATCTTAATTCCCTCCTTGCTGATCCATATTATCCCTCAGTATTAAGACTGACAAGTGGTGCCAACCTTACTGGTGTAATGCAGAACAAGTTAAGAAAAGTGATTGCTGGATTCCCCTGGCTGCGTTTCCCTTCCTAGTGAGGGTCACCTACCACCAATCACTCTTCTTAATATGTGAAGATGGGTAAGTATAGATGAATGCTTAGGACAGTGAGCCACTTGTCACCTCGCCTGACTAACAGGTGACAGGTGAGGAGTTGCTCTGCATCTGCTATCTGTCAGACTACTTCCAAACACAGATCTGGTGCTCTTCTAAATGAACACTAGGCCCATTTCCAGGAATAACCTGGCTGCAGAACACAGGTCCATATTAAGACATTTGGTACAACAGAAGGCAGCAATTAATAACAAGCTGTGAGAGCTGGTCTTCACATGGATAGGATGCCTAATGGCTACTTTCAAAACGGTCTACAGGTATAGCTTTCAACAGAAGAGAAACTGTTCCTCTCCTTTCCACCAAAAAAATTCAAAAAAACTTTCCCAAATCCTGGCTTGGAAGCAGCCTGTGGAAGAAGAGAGAAAACATTACTAAATGAAATACCATATTTTTTGGAGTATAAGACGCACCTTTCCCCCCCCTAAAAGAGGGTGGAAATGTTGGTGCGTCTTATACACCGAATACAGCCATTTTTGACCTCCTGAAGCCCTGCCCCCACATCCCATTTTTGCAAAAAATGGGCCCGTTTTTCACAAAAATGGGGTGCGCAGAGGGTTTGGGAGGCCTGCAGAGTGCTCCTGGGGGCCAGGGAGGACAAAAACTTTTTTTTCTTACTTACCTCTTTGAAATCTTGGTGCATCTTATAGTCCGAAAAATACGGTAGCTTAATATAATGTTAGGGTACTTCAACTTGGGCCTGGATACGATGAAGAAAATAACATGAAGACTGTCGAATAAAATGCAGGGGTATTTTAATGTGGCACTTAGGAAGATGAAACCTTTAAAGTATATACTTGATTAATACTTTTTTTCAGTACTGTCATTGTTATCAACATTCACATATTTAGCTTGACTGTGCAAAGCAGGTCACTGTTTGAGATGGTTCCTTCCTGAGAAATCAATATCATCCCAGGGAAGTGAGATAGAATTTGGGCCTTGGGATGTTCATTATGGGGTGCTACAAGTCTCATTACTTTCCCCTTTCTATTAAGCATCTGTATGAAGCCATGAGGTGAGATCATTTGTTGGCATGGGGCAAAGGTGTTGTCAAAATGCTAATGATACCCAGGTCTCCATCTCTGCCCTCCTGTGTCTGTAGACCTTGATAGGAAGAAATAGACTCATGCTGAACTCCATGGAGCGACTGAGGATCCAAAGCCTTCTGAATCAGAGATAATCCATCTATACCTCTGGCTGAGGTTGTGTTCCCTCATTACAGGGATTAGTTCACAACCAGGACTCACAGTTCCTGCTTTAGCAGCAGGTGAAGGCAGAGCAACCTTTGTACAATATCATGTGCCACTTTTGACCTTTCAAGGGTCAGGAAATGTTGCATGCCCAAGTTACCTTACACTTTTGCCTATTGCAGTTTGCTCTATATTGGGCTGCCCTTGAAGGTCAACTGGAAGCTGAAACTGATTTAATGTGTGACTATCCCGAATTAAATTAAGGACACCTAAATTTGCCCATGTTAACACCCTTTTTCTGGTAACTGTATTAACTTCCAATAGGCTTTCTAGGTTCAATTGAAAGTGTTGGTTATTAATTTTAAACGCAAGGACTAGAAATCTCCATGGTTGCTTACTGTGGAATAAATCTGCCTGTCCAGTGAGATAATTGCCTTTTGCTAGTAAATATTCCTTTTAGGATATATGAGCATATATGCTTTCTATACATGCATGCCTACTCAGAATGTGCAATACTTCAGATTCACTTTAAACAGATGGATGTATGGAGATATGAATGTAATTCTTCTTTGTAACTCTTTAAAGCAGCCATTTTTCCAGCATCATGTAGCTATTCCAAAGGACATCTGTACGACCCTAAGAAAATACGAAGCTGCTTTAAAAAGTTGTAGACAGGTGGCTATGTCTATGTTTTTACCCAAACCAGAGGCCTGTTTTGGAATGGAATTTAGACAAAATACAGTGTGAAATATAAATCTCTCCCCACCTTCACACATACCGGTAACATGCTGTGTTGAAATAAATTGGAGGACATATGTTTTTGTCATGGTAAAATGCAATTTAATAAATGACAATTTGTATCCATGCCTTTTCCTCCATCACATGGGAACACTTTTGTAGAGTCAGTGATTAAATGCACGCACTGTCTATTAAACTGTTGTTTTTAGATTCCTTTCCATTTTCTCCTAATCTAATTATATCCTTGCCTTCTAAGTAGTGCTGGTAGGCTACCTTGTGAGGTTCCCAGCTGAGCAGAAGTTAGAACATTAAGGATCCACTACCTTTCATCCAGTACTATTCAAACACGATGCTTCTTGCTAATCACCCACCTCTGAATGTTAACGCATAATGAGAGTGTCTCAGTGTGTTTTCTCATCAAACTGTGGAGTATAAATATAACCTCAGAGATACAAGCAGCCAACCTCAGGTAGTTACCACAGTTACATATATACCAGAATCCCCTTTGTTTGTAATATATATATATATATATATATAACATATTTTTACATAAATAAAGGGAGACTAGTATAGATCTATTTCAAGCTATTTAGCTCTCATCAGCTAGCCACACCCTTATGGGATTAGAACCTGGGCCACTTGCCTTGTCAGGCAAGTGTTTTAAAGCTCTGAGCCACAGGATTCTTCTCCCTATCTGCTTGATCCAGGGACAAGGATATACATATGTTTTTTTCTCTGTTAAATCACCTGGTATACCCAAATATGGGAGGGAGCAAACTGCTTCCTTTCAAATCAGTTTTATCAGATATTATCAAATCAGTTGAAAAGTCTCCAGCATTAAGTTGGTCTTTTAAAATAAATAAATGAAGTTTACTCCTGTCCTCTGTGTTAGGATTTGCCTAATGCGCCTTCCGCTTAACAAATTGGACAGCTGGTACTTCCTCTGAAATATTTGAGGAGCTGTCCTTTAAGCAGTTTATGTGACGAGCCTTGAATAATTCATGCACGACAAATGATTAGACAAGGCCTCATCTATCTGGCTGAATTATTCTGCATGTTTGCTGAAGCAGTAGAGCGGGAGAAGAGCATTTCCTCCTCCAGAGGGTTTTACAGTGGTAGTATTGACCCACCCCTGGTTATTGGGTTTCAGCCTTTTGTTGACATTGTTGTAAATGAAAGCGGCCTGGACAGGCCTTGAGCAGCTGGGGTTGGATAATTGTGAAGGATTTGCTGTGCGTTGCTGTTACCCCCAGTGTTTGTAGTGGGTTGTTTGCTTTGCCTTGTGTTGAACTGTTGACAAAAGCATTAGATACAAATGGGAACAAATAAAGTGGTGAGGTGCCAGGAGGGCCTGGCAGGCACGCCGGTTTACAGACTGACTGAGATGAGAGCTGTCGGCACTTAGCTTGGATGGGAAAGTGCCTAGAAAGTTCCTACACTGTTTGCATTTCTCTCTCTCTCTCTCTCTCTCTCTCTCTCTCTCTCTCTCTCTCTCTCTCTCTCTCTCTCTCTCTCTCTCTCTCTCTCTCTCTCTCTCTCCTTCTTTCTCTCTCTCTCTCTCCTTCTTCTCTCTCCCCCTCTCCCCCTGACTTATGAGAAAGAGCTGAAACAGCAGAAAAACCTATG
>QLTV01003456.1:1789633-1803523 GCA_003457575.1 Thermophis baileyi
CCCCCCCACCAGCTCTCTCTCCCTCTCCTCGAACAGCAAATCGCGGTACGGAAGAGAAACCTCGCTGACTTCCATTCCATTCCATTCCATTCCATTCCATTCCCCCCCTCTCTCTTTCTCTCTCTCTCTCTCTCTCTCCCTCTCTCTCCATCTCTCCCTCTCCCTCTCCCTCTCCCTCTCCCTCTCCCGCTGTCTCCTTCTTTCTCTCTCTCTCTCTCCTTCTTCTCTCTCCCCCTCTCTCTCCTTCTCTCTCCCCTCCCGTCTCTCCTTCTCTCTCACTCTCCCTCCCTCCCTCCCCTTCCCTATTTCAATTGCTGTTAATATGTTAGAGTAAGACTGCTTCTCTCCTTTCTCTGCTCGAGCATTCCTTTGTTTTTATTCTGGGTGAAGTTTCAGCTTTGCCCTTGGTTGTTAATATGGGTGAATCTGGTTCATGACACTGTAAGAGTTAAGCATAAAAAAAGAGGGGGGAGTGGAAGAGACGGAGAGTTGAAAAGAATGGTGGGGTGGGAGGGTAGTTGCAGGATTAGACTATTGCCCATTGGAATGGTATAACCAGCAAAATTGAAGTCATTTACTGGAACGCTTTTAATTTGGTTTAAACAAAATGCTCTTTTGTATATTCAAATAGGGAATAGCTCAGCTGTTGTGAAGCCAGAAAATTAATGGTATTTTTAGTGAAATAGGGAAAAAAGCATGTCAACAACATTGCTAGGGATGATAATGCCGGAATTTTTATTCATGAGGAATTATCAATTCAGTTTACTGGACAGCACAGTATGACTGTGAGTGACAGCTATCCTCCGCAAGACGGTTTCATTTAGTGTTTTAAAAGGAGGATGAAATTTGAATTCTCCACCACCCCCTTCCGTTCTGCTCTTTCTGAACTTCATAAAGTGAAAGGAGTCTATTACAGAATTTCTGACTGAGGAGAGTCATAATCTAGTGATGGGGAAATTATTAGTGGATTTGAAACCAAAAAAATTGTGGTGTGTGAGAGAGGGAACAATTCTACAACATAAGGGATCTACCCCTTAAAATTAGATTTGTTCTTTACATACAGTAGAATTGTGACAGTGATTCATAAATCATAAGACATAGAATCATACCTCTTGATCAGTTACTACTTATGAATATATATCTATATATCTATATCATCTATCTATCTACCTACCTACCAGAGGTGGGTTCCTCCCGGTTCGGACCAGTTCGCCCAAACCGGTAGCGACCCGCTGGTGACATCATGATGATGTCACTGATCCAGTTCGGTCAGTGCCAGCCCGTGGGCGCCGCCATCTATTTTTATTTATTTATTTATTTATTTATTTATTTATTTATTTATTTGAATATTTTTTTGTATTTATTTCTTTATTTATTTATTTTCCGGGGTTTTTTTCTTCTGCGCATGCACAGAAGCCGAGTTTCCGGCACTGCGCATGTGTCACCATCTTGTTTTTGGCTTTTTTTGGGGGGGGGGTATTTTTTTGCACTGCGCATGCACGCGCGCGCACGCCCACACGGTGTGGAAGGAAGCGAACCGGCAGCGAGGTAAGTTAGAACCCACCCCTGCTACCTACCTACCTATCTATCTGCATCTTATAGACCTGATTTTTCTATTGTATACCTAGATGTTACCCAGCTATCAGTCAAGCAATACTTTTTCCACAGCTGTCTTTTTTTAATCAGAAAAGACTTTAAAATGCTCACAATAAGCAAATATGTAAAATGCAGACAATAATATTAGCTTGGCTCACACATGTTGTAAACTGTTTAGTTCTAAACATAGTTGTTTGCATAAACCACAAACATTCTACTAACATAAGCACCATGGCTAAAAAAACTATAGAGGCTGGATTGACAAAACATGCCAAATCAAAACAAAACAAACCACATTATAAACTCAGTCATTGTCACCTTTCACCATGGATGGTAAATATGGTCAAGAGCTCCTAATCTAAAATGAAAACAGTCATAGAAGAAAGGAAATCTGCAACAAATTATTGTAGAGAGGAATATTCCAGGCCATTTTGCCAGAAAGTCATGTCATCTTTGATGGCTTTTTTCCCCCTACTCCTCTTCTTATCCAGTTTTCACAGTTTTTTTTTCCTTTTCATTTCTCCCCACCCACTTCCCCTTACATTCCATAATTGCTGAAGACATTAAGTCACCATAGGAATCTCCAGTATTTCTGCCCTTCCCCTGTAGGCTTAATTTCCCTGGATTTTTTGCACTTCAGCTAATCCCAAGGCTCTGCTGATCTTCCTAATCCTTCCTGTTTATGTGTGAGTGTGTGTGTATGCGCACACAGGTATGTATTGATATAGTGGTTTGTGCTGCTTAGTAGCCTTTTATAGAAAGGAAATGGTATTTCAGTGCAAGGACAAAATTTTTGCTGCTTGAATATTTGAGGCCTTACTGGACAATTCAAGGTCTGTTTGTGTGAACCTTTGGATAGAGGTATTAGCTAACTGATGTGCTGGATAGTTTTAACTAGATGCAAATTTAGAAGCCTTTTCTGTGTGTAGTAGTTACAAGTGAACTTTAAAATTTTAAAACAAAGCAAAGCAAACTGAACCACTTCATAATGTAATAGTCATTTCCAACTCTCCCTTTAGAGCCAGCTGTGCATGAACTATGGTATTCCTTTGTTGATTTATAGACTAAGCTCATATATTGTTTTAAGTCATGGTTGAACCCTGGTTTTATTGAATAAACTGCAGTTGATTATGTTTATGTGATACAGGCTGACAAGGTTTGCTTATTTTATTTATTCGTTCACCCTCATTTGCATGTCATCCCATCTAGCAATTGTAGGAGGCTTGCATTATAAAATTGTCATATTAAAATAAAAACCATAAATAAAAGTATATCAACATGAAACAAACCAAACTCCCTATCAAAACAATTAGAAATAATCATATTGCTGGAAGACAGCAACAGATGGCAAATGCAAAGAAGCTGAAGAAACTGGACCACCAGCTAGCTGCTACAAGAACATTACGCAGACTAACTACAAACAATGGCACGACAAAGTAGCAACAATGGTGCATAAGAATATCTTCGAGAAATACCATTTGCCTGCAACCAAGAACTGATGGGACCACAAAATATACAAAGTAATAAAAAATGGGAAAAAAAATGAAGTGCTTTGGTACTTGAGAATTCACATAGATAGGCACCTACCACATAACGCCCCAGACATAACAATAGTCAATATGAAAGACAAAAAATTCTGAATAGTGAACATAGCAGAACCTGGAGACAGAGAAGAGAAAGAACTGGAGAAAATCACAAAATTCAAAGACCTGCAAATAGAAGTAAAATGACTGTGGCAAAAGAAAGCAAAAGTAGTGCCAATAATAATAGGCGCCTTGGGCGCAATCCAGTAGTGGGTTCTAAAACCCGTTGCTACCGGTTCACGCGCGGGTGGGTGGGCGGAGCCTCCCGCCACCGCTGCTACCAGTTCTAAGAACCGGGCCGAACCAGGAGCAACCCACCACTGGCGCAATCCCAAAACAACTGGAATACCACTTGAACCCCATTGGCACTGACAGATTCACCATTAGTCAGTTGCAAAAGGCATCTTTATTTGGAACAATTTACTTCCTGCAACAGTACCTTTAACACCATCAAACAACCACATCTGCCGATCCCAGGTCAGTACTTGACTTCCAGTGACTCATAGCACATGATCATTAGAAAGTGGAATTTGGATTTTGTCTTGTAAAAGTAATCACCTTTAAATTGTCCACTTGGGTCTGGTAGGTCTCGTGAAGCATCCCAAACTAGGATACCTACAGTTCACATCTGAAGTCTGATAACTAAGGATGTGGTTTCCTAGACAACGTTTATGAAATGTTAACTTTTGCAAAGATCTAAACCTACACCAGAGACATTGTTATCTTTGTCCCTGCTGGGTTATTTGTATACTGGAGTAGCTTGTTTGGAAACATGCCTACACTCCTTAAAATGATATTGCCAGATTGCTACCGAAGCATATTTTTCTCCTTCTGTTTATACAATCTCATTTCTAAACTATTTAAAATGAAGAACGTGAGGCTATATAGTATTCAAAAACCCTTCCAGATTATGGTTTTGTTTTTATTTTGTTGTGTTTAAAATGCCTATTCATTATGAGAATGTTAGGAATAAAGCTAAGAAAAGCTCAGCTCCAGTGTTAGAGCTATAATACTAACACATTAAATCCCCTTTCCTTGAAAGTGGTTGTAACAGCTGGATTGACCCTCACAAATTATATAATTTAGGAATATATGCCAGAACACTGTTTTACTGGGATTACTATAATTCATTGTTAACAAAAGCAAAATGAAATATACTCATCAAAAGACATTTTCATGAATCTAAAGATAAGTAATTTGAATAGAACAGAAGGTTACATGTGTGATATCCAGCTATGACACTATGACACTTAACTGTGTTGATAAAATTTGGGGAGGTGTAGACAACAAAACCTGTTTTTCAGCTGTTTTGTTGTGAAGTAAAAAGTTTATTGGCCACTCAGTGCTAACATATTTTTTCTTACAGATGCAATCTCCTTTTCTTCTTTTTCATTTTGGCTGAACTTAGGATCTTGTGGTTGGGATAGGGGTCATAATAAACCAAGCAATGTTTGAAAATTATTTAATATTTTCCTTTGTTCCAAATGTAGTAACTATTGGTTAAAGTTTAGATAATGGAGAATAGTATGGCTAATCAAAAGCTTTCTGGTTTGATCACTCGTGCTGCAGAAGGACTAATTCTTACCCAATTTATTAAGTTGTGAGGTATGACTCTACAGATTGGGATAATGTATCTAATAATTTTTTATCATTACTACCAAATTTTATTTAAAATTAGTAATATATGGGATGTGCTTTCTTCTTTGCTTTAGATCAGCATTTCTAAAACTGTCAAAAGCCATCACTAAAGGCAGTTCTGTCACAATTTATTAGGGCAATCTTTGATAAGCTCATGAAATGTTCAAAGTGTAAAAAGGTTGTACCCCATGATTATCTTAATGTCTTCAGAATTGCATTTGGAATAAATTATCTGCCTTTTCTCTGCAAAAACTTTGAAAATGATTGTCTCACTAGAACCATGATGGCAAACCTATGGCACGCGTGCCACAGCTGGCAAGCAGAGCCCTCTCTGCGGGCACGCGAGCCGTCGCCCAGCTCAGCTCCACCACGCATGCACGTGCAAGCCTCCCGCTGGCCAGCTGATTTACGGGATGCGCGGGGGACGGGGTGCATGCGGGAGATCTGCGTGCATGCAGGGGGTCGCGCACACATGCATGGGGGGTCGCATGCGTGGGGGTGGGGGGAGCACAGGGGGGTTCAGCACGCCCCCCCACTGCCCGTTTTTGGTCCCAGGAGGCTGCAGGGAGGCCTGCTAGGCCCAAAACGGGGGGCAGGGGGTCGTGTGCACATGCGCGGGGGTGGGGGAGCGTGGGGGGTGTCATGCATGCATGCGACGGGGGGGTTGGGGGGATTGCGTGTGCATGCATGGGGGGAGCGTGGGAGGGGTCGTGTGCACATGCATGGGGGGGCAGAGGGTCGTGGGGGTCATATGCGCATGCACAGGGCCCCTCTGCATTGCATTATGGGTGCCGGCATGCGTGTGCACTGTCGCACATGCGCGCGCGCTTTCGGCACACGACGAGAAAAAGGTTAGCCATCACTGCACTAGAACAATAAAAATATATTTCTACAGTTCTATAATTGCTACTGATACTAACTCAAGGGAACTGTTTTCTTTTTCAAAAAAATGGTAACGTAGAGTTTTCTTTGAAATCAGACAAATTAGCTATTAAGTCAGTGTATAATTGTTTAGAATGAGCCAATTATTTACACATTTAGTAGAGCTATAATAAATAATTACTCAGTTGGAGAATCTACTACAGTTAAAAGTACAGCATGTGAATGAACTCAAATTCTGTTAACTTATTTACAAGTTACTCTTAAAAAAGAATACTAATAAAGTTCATAACTAAATATACTAGAAATGTTTAGAACAGATTCATTACAATGCTAGAGAAAATCACTAATTATAGAGTTCATATTGTGCATTAAACTGTAATAAGATCTGTTTGATTTTAATTTAAGGAAGGGATTCTCAAACTGTGTATCATGATTCCTAACACATTACAAATAACTTAGATGGGGGGGTGCAGGGGTGGGTTCTTCTTTTCTTTGCTGCTGGTTTGCTCAGTGCTGTGCCCCGTGGGCGCTTTGTGCGCACTTTGCAGGCGCTTTGCGCACGCTTCGCACATTCGCAGTGCTTAAAAAAGCTGCGCATGCGCAGAAGCAAAAAACAAAATGGTGGCGCCTATGGCGCCGCCGAAAGAACCGGTTTGGGGACACTGCAGGCCTGGGTTGCTGCCGGTTCTAGTGACCCAGGTCGCCAAGTTACTACTGGTTCTATAGAACCAGTCCGAACCGGGAGGAACCCACCCTCTGGGGGGGTGTCACTATTTTTTTAAAGCTACTGAAGCTTGCATAGGGAAAGTGAGTGGCAAAGCCCATCGTGCATTTCATCGCGCTCGTGCTTTGACAAGGCAAAATGGCTTGCACACCCAAAGTGAAAACACTTAAAGTTCACTTCCATTTTGTGTGGGCAAATCACCAGGGAGACTATCAAGCCATGCTTGGTTTTGATGGGAATTCTTCTTTTTAAAAAAAATCAGTGAAACTGAGAATTGGCACAAATATAAATAAGAAATCACTTTTCTTTTAATGTAAGAATACTTATTCTTAATTCTCTTGAAACCTTATATTTCATTAACAAGTAATTCCCAAATCCATGTTCTGTTATTTGAAATACAGTGTTTTCCAGGCAGACTGCCATTTGTTTATTGTATATAGCAAAGCTTATTTCTGGGTGTTTTCTTTTTAGCCAGAGCAAGAGAGAGGAAGTTTCATTTTCCGTAGCAACAATCATGTTTTGAATGATCAGTCAAATAAGTTGCCATTAGCTACAGTCTTGGAACAAAACTCTTCCTACTGATCACTCTCCCAAAGTGGGTGAAAACAGAAATTGTGTTTAGCCTATGGACTATTAGCCTTGAAATATACATTGGCAATTCTTTCCATAATCAATGAGTCATTGTTGTTCAACAATATCAGGAGAAAATGCTACATTTTCATGAACTACTACAGTGCATCGTATAGATTTGTGGGGTTCTGCAGGGGTTAGTGTTGTCTCCTCTCTTATTTAGCATCTACATGAGACTGCTGGGTGAGATCATCCGTCACCGTAGGGTGAGGTATCATCAATGTACTAATGATACCCAATTGTACATCTTTGTCCCTGGCTTCTGTGGTCCGCCAGCGGCCTGCGGAGCTGGCAGCTGAGTCGGACAGCGAGGAGGCTTGGGAGGAACATGGGCCAGGCCTGGAGTCTGGAGATGGGGCCCGGGCCATCTGGGAGTTCTGTGCTGACTCCAGAGGCTGACATCAGCGAGGCAGAGGAACAGGGGGAGCCTGTTCCCAATGTGCGCATGCACAGAGCTGCCAGAAGGCAAGAACAGTTAAGGAAGGGCTACTTGGGAGTAAGGCTTGGAGATGATTGGCCCCTCCCATAGGACATAACAGAGGAGCAAACGGAGTGAGCCTTTGCAGGAAGCAACTTGGTTCATTTCTGGTCGGTGTAACTCAGCAGCTCCGTTTTGACGCTGTGCTCTGTTTGGCCTTGCAAAGCTACTTGCCAATTAGGTCTTTGGTAGTGTGTCAAGAGAGATAATGGTGTGTGCTTATCAGCCTTCTTCCGAAAGACTGTGGCCATTGCTGTGGCTGTCTTATCCTGGTTCCTGGAGGCTGTGAGGGTTAGGATGGGGAACAACAAGGTTCAAATGAATCCTGGCAAGATTGTGTGGTGCTGGGTTTTGAAATACTCCGACTTTGGGATTATGCCATCTTTGGTGCCGGATACATACACAATATTCCTTTTGAAATCTACAGTTAAATTGTGGCTTGGTTATATCTCAATGTTAAATTTCTGTTAAATTTCCGTTGACCTCCACATTTGGGCTTAGTTTGCAGGATTCCAAGTTCAGTCATTGGCATTACCAATTAAAAAGACAGATAGCAGGTGATATGGGAGGACGTTATTCATATCCTTGTTCCTAGATATTTTGGGTCACGTATATAGAATATAATCCTATATAACCAGATTCTACTGTCCCTACTTTATGTACCCCTTTCACTGCAGCAGCCAACAGATCATCCCAGGGAGCTCTTACTTATAGTGAATTGGTTTGTGCGTGTAAACTCATGATGTTCAGGCAACAATGACAGCCCTCCTTTGTGTCTAGACATGTTATTTACTTGAATCAGCTTTATACCACCACTATCTTGATCCCCAGGCTTTTTCTCTTCTTTGAAATTGTGTTTGTATCTGTTGCCTAGATTTATTAGCTTTTACCTACGCTGACTGCACACCAACTCCTCTGAAACTTGCACAAAGACTTATGTGTGCAGAACTTTGCCATCCATGCAACCAGAAAGGAAAAGGAAGTGTGTATTAGGAAAGCACTATATAGTTGCAAAATACTTTCCTTTCATGGAAGACACCAGTGTGCTCATCACGTGCAAGAAACAGGGCCAAAGCTCTCCATATGCACAGATACATGCAGATACAGACAGTCTTTGGTTGGAGCTGCCAGTACCATGACTGGGACTGGCAGCTCCATTAAACAAAATGGTCACTAAGTAAAACCACATCTGGGCTTCAGCCTTTCTTTGCTTTACAGCCCTGTGAAGGTGATAAATGGTTCTTTCCTATTTGTTTCCTTCTGTGGAAACAATCCACAGAAGAAAAATCCACAGATAAATGGTAGTAAAGTTACTTTTTCATCACCATCGTAACTGTGAATAGTCACCAAACAAGGCAGTCACTAAAAACAAACCAACTGCCTGTCAAGACTGTGATTCCTGGGCATTTTGGCCTTTTATGTGGGCCTAATGTAGCAAGTTCTTTATCGCTAACAAATAGAGAAGGGTTTTTTTTTTTTTTTTTTTTGGACAGGGGAAGTTCTTCCTATTTTTTTCCTTCTGTGGAGATCCTTATTATTATCTTGTGTCGCTTTATTTCTATTAGCTTTCCACCCCATGATGATGTTCCAATTACTCTTTCCCACCAGCTTTGCTGCTGAGGTCTTGGATTCCCTTCACTGCGATATTTCAAGCATGGTTGATTACTTTTCCACCCTCCGTTGACTTTCACATTTTCAGTACTGGAATAACTGGACCTCAGCGGCGTTGCCTGTTTTCAAGTCCACAATTGTAGAGGAAACTGGCCTGTAAAAGGATTAACATTAAACATTCATCCTGGCAGTGACCCTAGCTGCAGCTTTAAGCTGTCTTCTGTACATTTGCGCCTCAGGAGGAACCAAAGGAACCACATTCCATTCTGTTAGAATTGTGTTATACAATAAAGCTGGTATTCTTTACTTAGTTGTGAAAACTAAACCATCTGTATGGGCTGTACAGGTGATCAAGACATAAGATAAATTTATTAAATAAATGTTTTTTAAAAAGTAAACTCTCTTTGTAACTTCATGGATGTATCCATTTAGTTTTCTTGGCAAGATTTTTCTTTTTTTTTCCTTTTGTTTATTTTCAACTTTAGCCCAAGCCCTACAATTCCTTGGAGGTCTCCCATGCAACCAGGGGTGGGTTCCAACTTACCTCGCTGCCGGTTTGCTCCCTCCCGCACCGCGTGGGCACATGCGCGCATGCGCAGTAACAAAAAATCCATTTTTTAAAAAAAAAAGCCAAAAAAAGATGGCGACCGCATGACCAGTGCCGGAAGTCGGCTTCTGCGCATGCTCAGAAGGAAAAAATAAAATTCAAAAAAATTCAAAAAAAAGATGGCAGCCCCCATGGACCGGCACCGACTGATCCGGTTCAGTGATGTCATCGTGACATCACCAGCGGGCCGCTACTGGTTCAGGAGAACCGGTCCGAACCGGGAGGAACCCACCCCTGCATGCAACTCTCTAAATGTCAGCTATCACACCTGAGCTCTTGAGGCCTTCTGAGGTTCCCCTCCCCCCCCCAATCCTATTATTATGCAATGCTGTTGCTGGTGCCACTTCGTTAGCAACTTGCCCTATGTGGGTTTTCTAAATAGAAGCAAACAAAAATGAAAAGAAAACTTTTTTTTTCCAAAATTCATCAACTTTATTGAAGGGAAGATTTATATTCTTGTTATATAACACTTTGTTCTCTGTTAATTAATTAATTTCACTTAATCAGCAATTAGTGAAGTTAATTAGTGGGTAAAATGCCATATAAATATCAAACGCCACCTCTTAAAAACCAGAGTTTCTATTAAAAAGTAATGATCATGTCCTTGAATTACTAACATCAATCTAATTATCTGAGAAAGCCAAGGAAAAAGGATCCAGGCATAGGTGAGTTGTTTATGAATGAGAAGGGATATACACCAATGCCCAAGTGGCTTCAAATATATTTACACTCCAAAGGCCAAATTATTTTGCATGACGTTACTTCAGAGTAAAACAGAATCCGTCAGCAATGCATTTCATTCTGGAAAACCTCCGCGGAAGTGCAAAATCAGCCACATAGCTTTCTTTGAAGGTCATTTTCCTGCTGCGCATACTTTATCACTTTTTATAGTTTCTTTTATACTTTGAGCAGGGTTTACAACCACAATAATGTCATTCAGATAATTATGGTGTAATTGACCATTGAGCTGAGCATCTTTGGCTTTTACTAGGGTTTGTTTAATACCTCAGGATGGTCAATTATCTCATAATCCTGACTTTGTTGGGAATTATTGTTTTAATTATTGCACTCTAAATACATCATTGTCCCAGTGCTGTAAAGCTTCACAAGGGAATGATTACACTTTGCAGAGGTTTTGAGTTCCCAGCCTTATTGCATGGAAGACTCCCTGCCTGCCTTTAGTCATTATTTCTAGTACTAATTTCATTGCCTTACTTTTTCTTCTATGCCCACCTGAGGTCAACTGCCTGATGCTTTATCAAATGGCTGAACAGCATGGCTTGGCAAAAGCCAGTTGCTTAGTTTGTTCTTTATTCAGCTGTATTGCTTTCCTCCCTCATTGCCCTTGGAGCCATGCATGTTAATGTAAATAATCTTCAGCAGACATTGGGGGTTGAAGGGTAATAATAATTTTTGGCTTGTTCAAGTGATCTGAAGGACTAATTATTACAAGCAGACAGGACATCGATGCTTGCCCTCATGCTGATGAGATATTTATGACTTTCTAAGAGAGGTTCTATCACCTTGTTAATGATCAGGAAAAATGAGCCCAGTCATAATGGGACTTGTTACCATCAATGTGCTGATATCTAAAACTATGTTAATAGACAGTGTACCAACTCCATTCATAGGTCTGGTTAGTACCATCCTGTACATCACATTTACATCTACCCTAATTGGTGGTATTATACTCTCGCTATGCTGGGTCAGTGTGAAAATTTCTAAATGAAGTAGTTCCTCTTATAATACCCTTAACGTATCATAGAAATCAAGTGCCTTAGCAAGAGACTGGATTGGCTATAGAGATACCATGAGGATGGAAATGTCATTTATTTATTTTTTTAATTTACTATTAAACTTCTGTGCCACCCATCTCGCTGAGTTAACTCTAGGCGGCTTACAGCGGTAAGTCATTAAATAGTCCTGACATAGTTATTGCAACTGTGTTGATAAAGAAAACACACTAAAGAATGCTTAGTCTTATCAAACTAGATAGAAAAAAACCCTCTAAATGTAGCTATTGGTATCTGTAGTAGTAGCTAATAACCCACTGTAATTTCATGTATGCTTTTAAAAATATGTGTGTCTTAATCTTTGATTAAGATTTTCGGGTAATGAGCATGGAACATTCATACAAGAAATTAAATCTCCATAAAGGATGAAGGAAGTAATTTGACTGTTAGATTGACCCAAGACCAATTGTTTTGTCCGATTGCCTTTGCCAGACCTAATTGCAAAAGTCCTATTGCCTTTGCTAGACTTAATTGCAAGTTTGATATGAAAACAAAATTAGGAAGATGATATGGGTGCTTCTTACAGGAAAGGTGAAACATAAAAATAAGGGAAAAAATGGGATTTGTATTCAAACCACAAGTTTGCTAGCAGCATACTACATGATCTTTGCTAATTCAATTCTTTTAGTAATTAATTCATTTCCCACCAGCAGCATATAGAAAGCATTTTAAAATAACAATACAGGGATATATCTGTGTTTTCAAACAACAGAAAACAGTTCTTGTTATGGCAGTGCATTTAATTAATCATATTGAAATAATTAAAGGAATGTGGAAACTTCTTGGGAGTGTTTAAGCTTAGCCTATGAAGTAAAAAAATATGTTGTAGGTAGAAGCAAATAATACTGTGTGCAAGTCTTACTATACCCTCAATGGTCAAAATCTAATTAATTTTAAAAATGATTTTTAAATTGGAAAACACGTATTTGCAGAAATTCCAGCACACTATAAAAAATCAGTAATTTTTCAATATAGTTCACCATAATATGTTTGTCCTAAAATAAAGATATATGACACTTTCTATAGTTGTGTATTTTACTACAATTTCTTGTATTTGGAACATGATGTCTATATATTTTTTTCAATATTTGAGTTTCCACTCACAAGATATTTAGAAAACAAGAATTTGCTACTTCAGGTTCATTCTCTTGTATCAACTAGATCTGAAACCAGGCAGTTTCATATTACCAGTAAGTTACAATTTTGAAAAAAAAATATTCCCATATTTGTTCAGAATTATAGTATTGGAAGAGACAAGCAGATGACTGAAGTAGATTGAATAATAAGAAATGGATTTGCTGTCCTGTTGTTCAGTCTACATCAGGGGGTGGGATTCACATAATTTACCTACCGGGTCGCCCAGCAGCACCAAAAATGTGAGCGTACGCACATGTGCAAAACCTTCCACGCATGCACATGGCTCACACGTGCTGCTAGAAAACATGGCAGCACTCAAAGACAGTCCTCGGTGTCAGCGCTGGTGAACTGAGCTGTTGTTTAGCTCAGCTGAGGCACGGCAATCCGCTCTGCCACGAAAATCAGCTGAGCTTAAAAAAAAAAAAAAAAAGGGGAAAGTAGGACAGGGAAGGGAGGGGGCGGGGGGCCGGCCGGTTCACCCGAACCGGTCCGAACCGGCTGAATACCACATCTGGTCTACATCCAGCCTTACATTTTAATGTTTTTGTATTTTTTACAACTGAAGCTTCCACTGTTGCTTTTAATCCAGGAGCAAATTCTGATATCTTGCTTGCAAAGTAAGGCAGTGTTTTTCTATTTCCATCATTTTACCTATTTAATATAAAGGCCGAATGCTTAGTTATATAAAGAAGTGGCAGGTATATTTTCCATGAAATGTTTTTATGCTGGGGCAACTTGGAGAAATGTGAGCATGATGCATGAAACATGACTTCACAGGGTATATATCATTAACTCTTTCACTCTTCATGTAAGTTTGAAAAACAAAGTTATCAAACCTGCAATGCAAAAGAACTTTGTTATATAGGTTAGATTAGACTAATTATAATAATCATATACAGTTGCAAGAAAAAATATGTGAACCCCTTGGGATTACGTGGAGTTTTGCATGAATTGGTCATAAAATGTGCTCTGAACGTCATCTAAGTCACAACAATAGAAAAACACAGTCTGCTTAAAATAATACTACACAAACATTAGATGTTGCCATGGTTTAATTGAACATAACATGTAAACATTCACAATGCAGGGAGGAAAAAGTATGTGAGCCCCTAGCCTAATGACTTCTCCAAGAGCTAATTGGAGCCAGTAGTGAGCCAACCTTGACTCCAATCAGTGTGATGATATTGGATGTGTTGCTGACAGCTGTCCTG
>QLTV01003456.1:1812739-1842444 GCA_003457575.1 Thermophis baileyi
TGAGAGCTCTTTTCTGCGAGGCATGGTTCACAGCAGACAGTGCTTCTTGAAACCAGTAAACCCAAACCAGTTTTGTGGTTTTAAAGGGCAGGACAGCTGTCAGCGACACATCCAATATCATCACACTGATTGGAGTCAAGGTTGGCTCACTCCTGGCTCCAATTAGCTCTTGGAGAAGTCATTAGGCTAGGGGCTCACATACTTTTTCCTCCCTGCACTGTGAATGTTTACATGTTATGTTCAATTAAACCATGGCAACATCTAATGTTTGTGTAGTATTATTTTAAGCAGACTGTGTTTTTCTATTGTTGTGACTTAGATGACGTTCAGAGCACATTTTATGACCAATTCATGCAAAACTCCACGTAATCCCAAGGGGTTCACATACTTTTTCTTGCAACTGTAACTGTGGCTTGTTGTATTACAGCCCAAGGGCAGCTATATGGATTAAAATGAGTTTCTAAAAGTCCTAACTGATGTTATTACCCATTTTGCCTTGCATTTCTAGAGCTTTTGATATTTAAATGAAAAGTGTAGCTTTGACAAGAAAGTGTTTTTGGGTGCTTAACTGTTTTCTTCTTCAATGCAGGATAGTGATGGTGAAAAAAGTGATGATAACTTGGTGGTTGATGTATCCAATGAGGTATGTGCAATTTTGCTTTGGGAGGCATAATTTATTGCATGTATTCCTCAGATAACATTGAGGATGCTTAGAAAATGGGAGAGTGCTATGCTGCAGGTGGCTGATACACTAATAGCAGATCCCACTTCACCCCCTGCACACCTTGTTCCCTCCCACCCCATCTTTTTACCATCACTTAAACTTTTATTGCTACATATATTTGTATGGTTTACTGCTTTTAACTTTGTAAGCCACCCAGACTCGCCTTGTGCTGAGATGGGTGGTGAATCAATATAACAAATAAAACATAAAAATAGTTTTGCTTTGCTGTAGTAAAGAGGTATCATTGTATTAATCCATATCTTGAGATGAAAGTATGATTTCTTTGTGAATAATGATTTATGGGATGCAGTCACAAGGGAGCCATATGCTATTCACTGGAACAAGTAGGAGACCTTGATAATCATTACGCTTCTTTTTTAGGATCCGTCATCTCCACGAGGAAGCCCAGCACATTCTCCAAGGGAGAACGGCTTGGACAAGGCTCGCCTACTCAAGAAAGATGCACCAATTAGCCCAGCCTCAATAGCATCTTCAAGCAGCACTCCTTCTTCCAAATCCAAAGAACTTAGCCTTGTAAGTGACTGTACAATCCACATTCATCTTCATAACTGTGTGTGCACCGTTGGGTATCTAACTTGAGGTGGAAGATAATGAGATGTGTCGCAGTAGTACATCATAATAACACTAAGTTCAATATATTTCTACCCAAAAAATATATTTTGCACCTCAGGATCTTTTGGAGTGATAGAAAGTATTTATTCAGCTAGCCAGATCTCAAAATAATGTATCTATCTTTTGTTGTATTTTTTTTTCCTGTCAGGAAGCTTGCTATTCTGTGAATAAATAAGAGTACACAGGGGTTCTTTGAACCTTATTTTATTTTATTTTGGTATGACAATTTACAGTAATTTTAGCTTCCTGCTTGGTTGTGATTTGGTTCTTGGCTTTATTTGTGTAACTTGGCTATATTCAGCTACAGTCATATTCTGCCTAAGAAATAATATGTCATTTACAATAGCCTTTCTTTTCTTGCACAAGTCACAATTCAGAGAAAGGCTGCTTGCAAACCGAGAACAGTACTGACTTCCTTTGATTGGTATTCTGTGTGTGTATATGAACTTGCATGAGAGAGACTAGCTGTTTTTCTATCTCGATCTGCCACAATTTCCTCACAACTAGTCTCTTCACCTGAGATTTTCACATGAATATTTAAGACTGAGGCGTGCAATTTAGTGGCAGTTTTTAAAGGTCTTTTGGTGGCAGTTTTTAAAGGTCTTTGGAGGGCCACATGTAATTTTGATGTTACAAAATTGTCACACACTCTAAGGAGGGTCAAACACAAATTTCAGGTAGCATTCAACTTTTTTTTTTTTTTTGAAGTTGTAACATGCTTAATTATTAAAGGAACATCTCCAAGTCACGTTTAACTCTTAATAACACAATGGATACCTCCCTGTTTTTCTGTAATTATGCAGAAATGTCTTGCTGTTGTCATCTTCTGGCATATACTTCAAATAATGCTTGTTACATGAATTTTGGTAATCCACCATTTTCAAACTTTACCCAATAATATTTTCCTTGAATAATGAATTAATAATAGAAGAAAGCTGGCTTGGTGTAGAGGTTAAGATACCAAGTTAGAAATTGAAAGAATGTAAGATCTAATCCTGCACTAGGCACAAAGCCAGTTTGGGTGACTGTGGGCCAGCCACTTTTTCTCAGCCCTAGGAAGGAGACAATGGTAAACTACTTCCAAAAAACCTTGCCAAGAAAATTGCAGGGACTTGTCCAGGCAGTCGCCAGTAATTCCCTGCCACCCCCTAAAAAAAAGAGTATAGGGCTGGTTGTCTCAACCAGGAGATAAGCAACACTGTTGCAATTTCAGGAAATTAATAGGATAGACTTAGGCAAATCACTAAAATTCTTAACTTTTTCTAAGGTTAGACTATTTTTTCTTACAAATTCAAAAATACAGAAGATGGATTCCTATTTAATGTAAAGAAAAAAATTCAACTCTAATAAAAAGAGTTGACTATTAAACACAGCATATAATTAGGAAGATTGTTAAACTTCTTCTTGCTGCACAATTTCAAGCAGAGGTTGGGATATCCATCCAGCAGGAATGCCTTCATTTAACTGCTACGTGGAGCTTAAAAGGTGTCTTCCAATTCTGTGATTCTATGTCTCATTTTATTCAGTTTTAGATAGGCTCTAGGTAAATATGCATAATCTGCGAAGCAAATATGCAAAGGAATTATGACAATCTAAAGAACTGAAGTAATCTAATACAGGATTTTTAAAGGTATTGCTTGTTTGGTTATGTTGTATGGCTATAATACCATGTTCTAGTTTATAAATTAGATAAAGGGATTTTTCACATTCTGAGTATTTAGAAAAAGCTGATGTCTGAATATTATTAGTTTCATATTACATGTTAACAATAAATAAGGCTGTATTCTCATGAGCATAATGTGCCATTAATATTTTGTAGATTTACATTCAAACAACCACTGCTATTTCTCAATACTGTCTCAGCTTCTATCATGCAATTTGCTTGAACTCTATTGTTAGCACAACCAACTGCAGGTTGGACTGCTATTGGATAATATAATATCCTGCATATTGTTAAATGAAATATTGTTCATTCTGTTCTGTTCTTTAAATGAAATATTGTTCGTTAGTTCTGTTCTTTATTCTGTCCTTTAGGCAATCATTCAACTTGGCATGCTCTGGATGGCGAGTGGCAAGGAAATGTATGAAATATCAAAATTCTTTGGTTCAAATAATGCAATGGTTTTATATTCATTACAATAGCCAAAGAAGTGCTACATCATACATGTGTTCCTTGTTTTAATGCCTACTAAAAAGTACACCAATGTAGATCTCAATAAAATCAACTCGTGCAAGTTTCATTCACTGTGATTTTTTGCATAAAATCTGCTTCTCTCCATATCAGAATGAGAAATCCACCACCCCTGTGTCTAAATCAAATACCCCAACTCCACGTACTGATGCTCCAACACCCGGAAGCAATTCTACACCTGGATTAAGGCCTGTTCCTGGAAAGCCACCAGGAGTTGATCCATTAGGTTAGTAAATGTAATTGGAGAGGGGAAAGGGTAGATTTGTCTGTCAAGTATATGCTGCTTGTTGCATGCACACAGCTGTAGAGTATTGAATGTAGATCTAGGGTCAGATCTTATGTCTTCCTTAGATTTGCTACCTCATCTTGGGCAAGTCTCATCTGGTTTTTCTGGTCTGACATTGTCCAAATGGGCTGATCTACAACTTTTGTAATCTGTAATCAGCATAGCTAACTACCATTATGATAGAAGATTATATGAGCTGTAATGCAACACATCTGGAGGGAATCAGATTGGAGAAGAGTGAAATACACCTAGACAGGGATATTTCTTACAAATTTGTTCAAAAACAGGATTAGTCTTTCTACTCTGCATTATAGGAGAAAGATTGTCTGAATAACTCTGTGTAAAAAACAATGTGCTATTTGCACTCAACATAGGAAATGTCTGTGGACATTTTTTTTCAAAAGGCAACTGGACTGTTTTTTATTTGAGGAAGAAGAAGACATTTTGCTTCTTACACAACTGATGAAGCTTCTTGGATAAGAAGCAAAACATCTTCTTCTTCCTCAAATAAAAACCAGTCCAGTTGCCTTTTGGGGGAACAAGCACTTTTTAATCAACATTTCTTTTGTTTATGAATATGGCATTTTTAACTGGAAGGATAAACTCCAATATTGTTAGCTTATATGTATGATTTCAGGGAAGAAAGCTAATAGGATGGGTGAAAGTCCTTAAAAAGGATCTATATATTTAAATTAAAAAATCCAAGGGAAACAATAGGAGTCAGTCTAGCTGCATTATTTTAGGGTGTGCTATCTGAAAATAAAACAAAACAAACTATACCCCAAGAAAATACCAGGTACCTCACAGCACAAAGGTGTCAGAAGGACTACTGAGAATGTGTGTTGAGATTAGTGTAGGTTGTTGAGAACTACAAAATAAATGTTTAAAAAAAGGGGGAAGTCAATTTATTTTAAAAATAAAAAGAAGAGAAAAAGATTCAGTATACCAGCTACTCAATGTTAAAATACTAACAGATAATGAAAAACGGCTCTTTTTTCTCTGCCAAGAAAACGTGTCCCACCCAGCAGTGGTCAAAGGATTGATAGGGATTTGGGACACCTCAGCTTAAAAAAGGGTTCAAACAAAGTTTAAAGAAGAGTAACAAAAAAGATCAAAAGCCTGGAAATTAAGTCACTTAATAAGAAAGGGAGCAAATGAGTATCTTCAGTTTTGAAAAGACCAAGCAGGGATATGTTATCATTCTTTTCATTCCTAAAAGAATGTTACATTAAATAGCACCAGGTCTGATTGATGATGAAATTATAGTTTTTAGTTACAAGAAGACAGATATCAGTCGAATGTACGATAATACTTTTTAACAGAAAAAGTAATTCAGTAGGGGAAACAGTTGACTAGGGAGGTGGTGAACTTCATTCTTCTGCATATGTAGAAGACTAGATAGCCCCCAGACAGGGATTTCTTCATTTGAATTCCTCCACTGAACTTAAGTAGCTTCTTCCAGTTCCATGATCCTGCGTCCAATTCCTTCAATTTTATTTGGGACCTCTTCAATCATGCAGAACTTAGGAAGAATCTCTTTGAGTAAATTTGCAAAGGAATTATGACACTCTATTTTAGCCCTCTAAAAACTGAGATAATCCAGTACAGAATCCTTGTAATGTACGGCTTGTTTTTCTTTTCTTACCCACCTGAATTTCCCATTCCTCAGTCCAGCATTTTCTTATGATATGATTTGTAAATAGCCTTTCCTTTTCTCCCATTTCTTACCTTTTGTAGCTTCAGGATTAAGAACACCCATGGCAGTCCCATGCCCTTATCCTGCCCCATTTGGAATAGTACCCCATGCTGGAATGAATGGTGAACTGACCAGTCCTGGAGCCGCATATGCGAGTTTGCATAATATCTCTCCTCAGATGAGTGCAGCAGCCGCAGCTGCTGCTGCTGCAGCCGCCTATGGAAGATCTCCAGTGGTACGTTTCTTGCATATTATACAATAGTAAAAGGTGATTATGCTGGGAGGAGCTTGTTTTCAATAAGATGGTGGCTTATAAGGTATGAATCAGACCTCACTGTTAATCATTTGCTGGGGGAAATCTGAAGTGTTCCTTGAGAAATGGGACTTACTTGGCATTATTTAAGATAATGGTTGCTGATAGTATTTTTTGGGTTAGAGACAATCTATACCAGTGGAAGACTCTGGACATTATAATGACTTAATTTCAATGACTGCAGTCCTGAAGTATATGTCTATTTCTCTGTCGGCAATACATTGTGATTTCATGAGTTACTTGTCAACTTTTGTGCTTATCTAGGGACTGATTAAGGGGGGTGGGGTTGGGGGGAAAGGTGGACATTGCATTCTTTGTCCAGATTATGAAAGTTTTGAATACAGGTAGTTCTCAACTTACAACCATTCATTTAGCAACTGTTCAAAGTTACAATGGCACTGAAAATAGTCACATATGATGGGACCTCACACCTATGACCATTGCAACATCTCCATGGTCATGTGATCAAAATTTGTGTGCTTGGCAATTGGCATGTCTTTACAAGGGGTGCAACATCCCAGAGTCATGAGATCCCCATTTGCAACCTTCCCAGCTGACTGGTGACACAGGACCTTCCTCCCACTTGTGACACTTCCCATAGAGGCTCACCTGGTGCATCAAGTTTTCCAGGCACCAGATAAATGCTGTTCCATTTTTATTTTCCCAGGCATCTATCGAACGGATAGAATTTTGAATTTCAGTTAATCTCTCCAGGGCTGCTTTCTACTTCTGTTTACCATTTTCCTGATAATTGATGTTTTAAAGGATTTCCTTGCCACTATCTTCAGAGGCACTGTGTCTCTGAATATTATTTGATGAGGTGGAAAGTCTCTTTGAAGCAAATTTTGAAGCTAGTTTTAGAAACAGGATGTTGAATTGTGGACCTTGGCACAGTCCAGTATGGTTTTTAATCTTTGTAGAAGGCTCTCCATAGTAACGTTTGATGTAAGACTGAAAAGCAGCGTTCCAGCATTTCCCATTAATGCTTAAAACTTTCTTTGTTCTGTTTGTGGGAAAACTCCAGGTTGGTTTTGATCCACATCATCATATGCGAGTCCCAGGCATTCCTCCGAATCTGACAGGCATCCCAGGAGGAAAACCGTGAGTGTTAAACACACTAACTCAATCATATTATTAAGCTTTTGTTCCCTTTGCTTCCTCTCGATACTGAATTCCATGTGTGGCAGAGGGTGGTTAATCCTCCTTTTAATCTTAAAAGCCTATTTGGCAGTTTTTCCTGTAGGAGACTATATGCCAAGGGTATCAGATGCCGTGGATAAAAGAAGGGCATAGGGAAGGGGTTATGTTTCTGCAATGGGGCATGCTGGACTAAGGTAACTCTGCTTGGCACAGAAAGACAAATTACAAAAGGCTCTGTGGTGTGCATGTCTTTAGTGTTCTGCCCCTCTGTTTTAAAAATAATTCCTTTGTGCACAAAAGAAGCCCTGCAATGAAATGCAGACTCACATAAACAACAACGTTGCACAAAAGAACACTGGAGTGTTCTGTTTGATTGAAAATACTGAAAAAGAATTACGATATCATAGTGCACAAATGGATCTTTGAGGAAATTGACTTAAAAAGTTGCTGACCTACTGTAACTAGCTTGGCTGTTAAGAGAAACAATTATAGAAATAAGGTATAGAGTTTTCACCTACTTTACTTCTCAGCAAGAGAAAAGTACACAACAAATCCAGTATAATTATTTGAGCTCTTCCTGTGAAAGCAAGCAGCAACTTAAATAAAGTCCAATTAGACTAAGGAGAATGACTTGCCCAGTTATATAATGGGTGTAGGGTGATCGTATATAGAAAAGATCTATATATAGAAAATACATTTAGTTGACCTATTCTGAATGATACCATTCATGAAATATTAGAATTACCATGTTCAGTTGGTAACTTAGCACTTAGATCCTTTATAAGTAGAAGTTTGGCAGCCATGGGTGAATAGTTTAATCTCAAATTCTTACCTTTGTAGCTTAAGTCCTTGCAGATATTTTTCTATAATGTGATAACATTTTCAATCACTAAGTAGACTATATGATAGTATTTATTTATCTGAAAATAAAGAACAGGCAATGTGAAACCCTCCAGCTGTTTTGGACGGCAGTTGATATTATCTCCAGCCAGTATGAGCAATGGCTGGAATTGATAGATGTTTTAATCCATAACTTCTATATAGCACTAAGTACCATTTCTTTGACATATTTTAATTAAGTTTACTTTCTTTTACTGCAAAAAGGTAAAGAGACAGGTTTTTGTTTCAAGGAAGAAATTTGTGAACTATCTTCGCTATCCTAAATTAGATTTCCATGTGGACATTATATCTATTAACTATACATTTCCTTGCAGTATGCTCTAGATCAACTTTAATAAAGTTTTATCTAAGAACTTCAACACGATACCTTAAGCATAGCAATTTTAAGCACTGGAATGCTCTCTCCCTGGAAGAACATTTGCAGAAACTTGTTGATAAATTATTTGCAGGTGACATAACTGCCAGTCATACAATGTCCTACTTCTGATTTTTTTTAAAAATGCTATTTCCCTGACTGTATAGAATGCCCCAACCTGCCTTGTGTTCCATTCAAAATAAAAATATCTTTTCCACTCAGCAACAACCTAAAATATAACAGTATAACATTATGTATTTTACAAACTGTACATTAGCGTTAACCATGTTTAGTAAGTTTTCATTGGTCAGTAGATGAGTAATTAAAACAGGATTTATTTCTGCTTAACCTAGAGCGTACTCATTTCATGTAAGTGCTGATGGTCAGATGCAACCTGTACCTTTCCCTCCTGATGCCCTCATTGGGCCAGGAATTCCACGTCATGCTCGGCAGATTAACACCCTAAACCACGGGGAAGTGGTATGTGCAGTTACTATTAGCAACCCAACAAGGCACGTGTATACTGGTGGAAAAGGATGTGTCAAGGTCTGGGATATCAGTCATCCAGGAAACAAAAGTCCTGTCTCTCAGCTGGATTGTTTGGTGAGTAAAAATAACAAGAAATCTTTAATGTGATGCCCCATGAGAATGATAGCCTTAGAAGGATATCTGTGGCATGTGTAAATAATTCAGTGGCTGTGATATTGTAATGTGTAGATCAGAGGTCTTCAAACTTGGCAACTTTAAGACTTGTGGACTTCAACTCCCAGAATTCTCCAGCCAGCTATGCTATGCTGGCTGGAGAATTCTGGGTGTTGAAGTCCACAAGTCTTAAAGTTGCCAAGTTTGAAGACCTCTTGTGTAGATATAAGTGGCCAAGAATTATTGAGCTTTACTAGTTCATTAATTCTTTAACCATTTCTTATAAACTATGGAATTTAATGAATGTTAAAAGGACCGCTCCACTTTTTAATAGAAATATCATGCTTAAGAATATTGGTTACATGGCTAAAGGTAGGCAATGTAGTTAAATCGAGAGGTAGAAGGATCCTTGTTTATAAATGCAACCATATTCCCCACAAGACCGTCTCCTAAAAGTCTTTCTTGCCTGTCCAAATTTGTATTGGAGGATTCCCAATCCTTTGGGACATATTTTTTTAAAAATTCATCAGGTTTGCCATTGACTGAAACCAATGTGACAGTAGGATAGCTTAATAGAAACACCATTAAGCGTAACTAGCTAGAAATAAGATTTTAATTCCATATTCTTCACTTTAAAGCTTGATTCACTACACTTCAATAGGTCGGTACTTTTTAGAACACGAAGAAGCAATTGCCTGTGTTATTTTCTCATCTTCAAATAAGAATCATCCAAATCCAAATGGCAGAATTCTGTTAGTACACTGAGGCAAGGTAAAACTCCCACAATAGATAGGAGAATATTAATTAATTCTATATGCCAGAACCCCATTGGTGAGCATTTCCTTATTCCCCTATTTAACATTGTTGTTTTTACTGAAAACGCTACCAAATGAAAGTATGCTGAACTCTATGAGTAGATTACGAAAGGTTCAGGTGGGCCTTGTTATTAGCAGTCTCGTGTAGCTGTTAATTATAGGCTAGAACCCATTATCCACACTAAACAATTTATCTTTGGTTTTTGACGTGCTGTTCTGATCTGTTTCTCATTTTGCATATGTGCAGAAATCTGCACCCGTCCTCCACCCCCACAATTTCCCAATGATCTGCAGCATTCTTGTGTTATCTTCATCTTCCTGCATGTTATTTCCTCCACAATGAAAATGAACAAATGCACAGCAGAGAACTGTGATGAAGTAAGGGGCAGATTTAGCACAACATTTTGGGAGAGAAAAGGAAACTCTCAACTCCTGATGGATCTTAACATTAAGTTCAAAAGCCAGAGAGAGAGAGAGAAAGAGCTATTTCTCAGGGCTCTAGGACAGTGGTGGGTTGCTGCCGGTTTGGACCGGTTCTCCCGTACCAGGAGCGGAAATTTGCATCCGCTCGCCGAACCGGCAGCGATGGCCGGCTGTCCACGCCCCCGAACTGGTTCTCCGGTCGCCCCAGCTGGAAAAGAACCCTCTGCGCATGCACAGAGGCTTCTGCGCATGCGCAGAGGGTCATTTCCGCATCATGACATCGGCGCGCGAGCAAAGCGATCACACGTGCGCAAAATGCGCACTTCCGTCACGATGTGAACCAGTAGGGAAGGTAAGTGGAACCCACCCTTGCTCTAGCACCAAATCTTTCTCCTACCCATAGCTGTGGTGTTTTGTTATTTGAGGTTTCATGATCTGTAGATGTATGCTGAATGAAACCTCTGTGAAAGAGATCCATCTGTATTTTACCAGATCACCCTTGCTGGAGCATTCAGATTTTTGCAACTTATTAGTCGTGGGGACATATTTTACAAAGATAACTCTTTGCTGAGAATGTGGCTGTATCTTAAAGAAAAACAAAGCATTGTTTCATATATATTTTTTTAGCCCTGCATTCAAATAGTTCACTAGCTCATTAAAACCAAGAGGGAATACAGTAGTTTTATAGATTACTGTTTCATTTTATTATGCTTTTTCTTTCTTCCGAGTAATCTCTTGGTGGTGCTTTCTGTGTCTACAGAATAGAGATAACTACATCCGCTCCTGCAGATTACTCCCCGATGGCCGCACCCTGATTGTTGGTGGGGAAGCCAGCACGTTATCCATTTGGGACCTGGCAGCGCCCACTCCACGTATAAAAGCAGAGTTGACATCCTCGGCTCCTGCCTGCTATGCTCTAGCAATCAGCCCCGATTCCAAGGTGTGCTTCTCCTGCTGTAGCGATGGGAACATTGCAGTATGGGACCTACACAATCAGACCCTGGTCAGGTAGGTCAATCAAACCAGATTAAAAAGCATTGGTAAAAGGAGCTGTTGCCATGTTATGAAGTTGCTTAATGTGCCTTTCCTTTCAGAATCTTTCTCCCATCTTTGATGTTCCGTCTTTTAGACAGGGAAGAGTGACAGGGCCTGTTGTGTGCCTTGCAACCTTTTTGTTCCATCATGGAAGAAATTCATCAGCAAAGTGCTGTTTTCCCAGCAGAAACCATTAGCAGCTCTTTCAACCTTAAGCTGAGCTTGAGTGTGTGTCTCTCTTTCTGCCTGCCTGCCTGCCTGTCTGTCAGCTGGCAGTGAAGAGCTAGATTTCTGATTCGAGCAGGACTCTATTGATTTTCCAAATTCATAGGATGCCTCAGGGCATCCACTAGAATGTCAATTTTATGTAGATACTGTAGGGAGATTAAAATAAAACGGTGTCTCTGTAACTGGATAAAGAAGAACTAGATGGCAATAGAAAATATATGCTTGCAGATGGTAATAACCATGTAGATATGATTTTGGGATCCTGCCAAAGAGTGTCACTAGTATACCAGTCATTTGTGTTTTTATTCTTTTTTAAAAAAATCCATCTTTGCCTTTGTTGTTTCTTCTTTGTCTCATTATGAGTCCTGGGGGCAGAGGGGGGGAGAAAAGAAATGTTATGTCTGAATTTAATTTGCTCCTGAGATCTGAGGGCAGGGCAGGTAGTAAACCTAATTAAATAGAGATAAGAGTATAAGTAGCCCCAGGCTGGGAATTCACAGAGATATATTGGTTTGCAGTTATCTCTAGTGGAAAGGAAAACTAAATGAAAACGAATAGCCTGTGCAGAATCTAAAGAATAATTCTTTGTGAAAACATAAGATGTCATCAGCTCATAACCAAATGGAGGATATTCTGTATTAAAACCACTTTGAAGTCCTGCTCAGATGTTCACAAAGCCTATCGGATCAACTGTGTGGAAGGAAAGCGGAGAGAAAAAAGCTTACTCCATCCATCTCCCTCTTCTTTTCAACCTTTCTGTGTAGATGTCTTTGAGTAGCAAGATGCCCATTCTGTTTTAGGATCCTGGAATACCAGGCAATATTAGACAGCCTCCATGGAGGCTCTGTAAGGATAGTTGTGCCCTAGGCATGCTGAGTGACATGGATGGCAACAAATGATAGAGTTAACAATTGGTCACATGCAGGATGTACTTGTCTTCTCAATGATTGAAGGTGCTTAAGAATCTTGGTTGTTGTTGTTTTTAAATAAAGAATTGGTTTTAAATATCTTTTTAAAAAAGGTCTTACAGGGATAGAAGACATGGTCCTGGGTATATACTGAGTTGTTAAATATCTTTATTTGATTATATTCCCCAAAAATCATAACTGGAACATTCTTTGAATTACTGTATTTTTCGGACTATAAGATGCTCCGGACTATAAGATGCACCTAGCTTTTGGGGAGGAAAACAAGAAAGAAAAATCTGCCTCTGCCTCTCAGCAATTTGCCTCCTTGCAGCAAACAGCCTGGTCAGCTTCAGCACAGCCTGATTTAGCACGAGCAGCTGATTGGTGATTGGATCGGCCCCCCGGAATACCTCCTATCAGCTGTTCCAGGCTGCAGGGATCGCCACCACCCATTGCTGCCCATCCCCACCGCCAGCTATCCCTGCCGCCTGGAACGGGCCAAAAATGGGGTGTGCGGAGGCCGAAAATGGGGCGCGCGGAGGCCAAAAATGGGGCACGCGGAGGTGTGTGGTGATCCCCACAGCCTAGAACAGCTGATAGGCGGTATTCCGGGAGGCCGATCCAACCGCCAATCAGCTGCTCGTGCTAAATCAGGCTGTGCTGAAGCTGACCAGGCTGTTTGCTGCAAGGAGGCAAATTGCTGGGAGGCAGAGGCCAAATGGTGGGGGCCGGCGGGTGGGCGGGACTTTGGCAACATTTGCTCTATAAGACGCACAGACATTTCCACCCACTTTTGGGGGGGGGAAGTGCGTCTTATACACTGAAAAATACGGTACATAGATCTCTTAAGAAAAAATATCGCAGTAAGAGGCATTATTTTATTGAAACAGCATTTTAAAAACTGGAAGTGAGGACTTTTATGATACAGAACACTTCTCCAAACATAACCCTTTATTTATTAATTTGTTTATTGCTGATATTTCTATGCTGCTCTACGCCAGACTTTAAAAAATGTGTTAATGTAGCAGGTTAACCTTATAATGTAATAAAGCACATATCCTTGCTAAGTCCCTTTAAAAATATCAAACCCCATTGCATTAATGCTTTTGAAAATGTCCTTTCCTTTGCAATCTTAATCTATACAGATAGTCCTTTATTTATGACCACATTTGGGACCAGAATTCCATTGCTAAGCTAGGCACTTATTGAATCATGCCTAATTTCACAATTTTTGCCCTGGCTGTTAAATGAATCACTGCAGTTGTTAAGTAAATCATATGCTCAAGATGCAAATCTGACTTCCCCCATCACTTTGCTTATCGGAAGTCAGATGGGAAGGTTACAAATGGGGAATCACATGACCCTGAGATGCTGCAACCATTGTAAATACATGCTAGTTGCCAAGCGCCTGAAATTTGATCATGTGACTATGGGGACAATCATAAGTGCAAGGATTGGTTGTAAGTCACTTTTTTCAGTGCCTTTGTAGCTTCAAATAGTTGCAAGAATTCAGAAAAGTGCTTCCAGCATTTTAAAATTCAATGGATGTCCTTCTCCCCTTTAAGAAATCATTGCTTTGCTTTCTCTGTTATTTGGGGGAGCTCTTTAAAATCGGCATGGAAGCTTTTGCAATGTTTTAGCAGAAGAAAGTTTTCCAAAGTGATTGTCTCCCAACTTGGCATCTTTAGGCAATTCCAGGGCCACACAGATGGAGCCAGCTGCATTGACATTTCTAATGATGGCACTAAGCTCTGGACGGGAGGCTTGGACAATACTGTGAGATCCTGGGACCTGAGGGAAGGGAGGCAACTGCAGCAGCACGACTTCACATCCCAGGTACTCTTCTACAGAACCCATGACATATGGAAGTCATTGTTCTCTTCAGTTTTGCTTTCTGCATTCTTTTACTAGATTAGGCCATGTGAAAGGAAGTATTTTTTAACATTGTAGATTTGGGTAGATAACAGCTCTTTCTTGATCCCCAAGAGGTTATTGAGTCTTATTCACAAGCTGTCAGACTGAATGAGTCCTGTAGATAAGAGATGTCCAACCTTAGCAACATTAAGAATTATGGATTTCAGCTCCCAGAATTCTCAAGCCAGTCATGCTGGCTGGGGAATTGTGGGAGTTGAAGTCCAAAAGTCTTAACGTTGTCAAGGTTGGACACCACTGTTCTAGATAATCATTAGCCTTTCTGTAGAACTTACTCCCAAGATAATTTCTTCGAGAATATTACTTTAGTCCATCTGAGCAATAGCATTTAATATATATTACCCAGCATGAATTGGGTTTTAGTTATAGGAACTTATTATCTTGACCTACTGCAATAATACCATCTTTTGAAAGAAAACCGTAGACAATTTTTTCTTTTATTTTGGTTTTTTGTCTTTCAAAGAACAATAATTGTGTCACCAGGTACCTAAGTCATAGTAATCTGTGTGCATTTATAATTTCAGATTTTCTCACTGGGCTATTGCCCTACTGGAGAATGGTTGGCAGTAGGGATGGAGAACAGCAATGTTGAAGTGTTGCATGTCACAAAACCGGACAAGTATCAGCTCCATCTTCACGAGAGTTGTGTGTTATCCCTTAAATTTGCCCATTGTGGTAAGGAATTTAGTAAATGCTGGCTTTATCATCTATTTGCTAAACATATTTCTAATAGGTACAGAAAAGGAAAAATACTGTTTAATTTTGCATGTGTGACTGAATGTTTGTGAAATCTTGATGCTATGTATTGCTTTTACCAGAAGAAAAAACAAATGGAGGCAGGGAGATAAGATGTGGAGCTTTGCTGATGTAGAATTAATCCATTTCCTCTAATTATAATATAAAATGTGTTTTCAGGCAAGTGGTTTGTAAGCACTGGAAAGGATAATCTTCTGAATGCATGGAGAACACCTTATGGAGCCAGTATATTTCAGGTAAAAATCATTACCCAGTCCCTCTCCCTTCAGCCCCAAATCATGTAGACCCATGTCAACTTTAAGAACTGTGGACTTCAACTCCCAGAATTTCCCAGCCAATCATGCTGGCTGGAGAATTCTGGGAGTTGAAGTCCACAGGACTTAAAGTTGCCAAGGTTGGACACCCCTGATGTAGATCTAACGATCCAGCATAGAGCAATTCAGGAAGGAGAAATGGAGGAAGATAATATGAATATTCTCTGAGCAAATCTCAGGGATGGACTGATATCATGAGTTTTAAGTGCTTCATTTGATTTTAGCTTTTGTCAGATAATAATTGCACGTACTGTATAAACTTTGTCAGTGATAGATTTTACAAAGCACATCCGTTGACCAAATCTGCACTCAGTAGTGTTGCAGTGTTCATCCTTTGAGAACATTATATAACATTTTAAAGCCTTGCTGTTTTTAAGCCTTTCATTTTATGCTGAATCCATTTCCAGCCCCATTGCTGAAATTGCTATTAAAGAGCAATAACGGTGGTTTTTCTTCCACACCTATTACAAAGTGGAATCTTTGTAGCAATCAGAACTTTTTGTGGTGGGCATACATGTGTGTACACACAATAACAACAGTATGATAACCGCAAGGATAAATGCTATAATAGGAGAAATCCGTGCAATATTGAACAAAACAGTAGAAACAATGAAAGAGAAATAAGGCATATGACTCACTAGGGAGAATTTAAAGGTGCTTTTGGTGGCTTTGGGTAGTACTCTGAAACCAAGTATGGAGACTTTAATCATTTGTCTCTGAAGCACGTGTGGGCATGTTTCCCACTGTTTTCTTGATCCCAAAGATCTGTTTTCCTGATCCCAAGGATCTTGTTTTGCTACTCTGGAGTCTGGCCTTCCTGAGCCTTCCTTTCACCCCACTCGGTCTGCCTTTTGCATTTTTCTCATGCCACGCCTCTATTTGGTTTGAGGCCTGTTTCCCACAATCAGGCAGCAAAACCACAATTGGCTGACAGGATCACTGAGGCCTAATTGTTCCCCCTGCGAAGCCTGAATTCAAGCTAGGTTCCAAGTTTTTCTCCACCGCATGGAGCGTCTGACTGATTTTTCAGCTAAAAGTAGGCTTTGAACTGTATTTAAGCAAACCAAACCATTCATTTTCTATCACAAACTGCCTCCTCTGTGGGCTGCTTTTAGACATCTGGTTATCCCAATTGGTTATGAATACACATTAGGTCACTTCTGTTTTATTTAAACTCTTCAAGGCTGCAAGAAAGAAAATAATACTGTGTAACAAGTGTGTTTTGTTGATTTTAATCTCTAGAGAAGAGTACATGTATGCCAAGTACAACCTTATTATTCTCTCAAGCCTGGAGAGTTAACTGCAATTAAGTTTGAAGATGCACAGACTGGAGAATAATACCAGACAGGAAGCAGAAATGTATAATTGAACCATCCTGTAACTGTTTTATTTCTTTAAAGGAACTAATTTACTATTTCATCTGATTTATGCAGAGAATGGTTAACACATGCTTTTTTCTTCTTCTTGTTTTAGTCCAAAGAGTCATCTTCTGTACTTAGCTGTGATATCTCTGTGGATGACAAATACATTGTCACTGGCTCTGGGGACAAGAAGGCTACAGTCTATGAAGTTATTTATTAGAGACAAATCTGAATGAAAACCGTACTCCTTCTAGTAGCACTTTGCTGTATATTACTTTTATTTTTCTTGTTTCCCAATCTGAGGGATGAAAATGTTCAACACAGTTGTGGAATTTTCCCACTAGACTTGCTATTTAATAGCAAGCACTCATTAAGAACATATAAAACCAAATCTTCAGCTATCTACTTGGACGAAGATGGAATAAGCATACTTAACAGGGAACTGACTCTTTTAATTATGTAACATAGCTGTAATGTATTTATTTTGTTAAAGAAATCTTTCTAACAAGGAACTGACTAAACAAAGTAGTCGGCGTCTGCCTTGGATATGAAGGTGCGTTGCGTTCTTGATGACTACATTGTTGGGTTGTATGTGACTATTGGGAAGCAAAGGGAAAATATTGTGTGTGTGTGTGTGTTTATGCAGATATTATTTAAGCCAAGAGTTTCATTAAGTCATGTAGTTTAAAAAGAATACAGTATTACAAATGGCAATGACCTAGTTCACATTAGCCTGTAGGAATATGAAATATGAAACATGCTAGAGAAACAGGATCTTTCCTCCATTACTTATCATGCCATTCAGATATGGATTGTCATAATGTCTGAACAGGATACAGAAATTTCAGTAATGATAGGCCCACCTCCCAGACTGGATTTGCCCAGAAATAACACTAATCTATTATTAAGTGTTGCATGTATAAACTTTCTGAAAACCACAGGCTTTTTCTGTAGTGCATTGCAATGAAATGAAAAGCATTCATTTTCATTATAAATAAAGTATGGCTGCTTATGTCTACTGAGACAAACTGGTTAATATTGAGTGAGATTTATTTTTAAAAAAAACATACTTCAAATCATAGATGATAGTCTTGTGTTTATTTCTCCTAAACTAGCTTTCCTCAACTTAAGGCTATTCAGCTGTTTTGGATGTTAACTATCTCAACCAATACAGCCAATGATCAAGATTTTTGATCTCCTTGAAGTTGCTCTAGAATAAAAGGAAAGGGGAAGCTTGTAAATCCAAGGCTTAGCCAGGTTTATTCCCAGCGCAGTCTTATGCAACTTGGACACTATCCAGTTGAGTTGACTTTCAACTTCCCAAATTCCCAGCCACTGCTTTATCCTAAAGTTTACACATCTGGAGGGAACTCAGGTCAGGGAAGATTGCCATAATTACAATTACCAAACTCTAATTGAGGTTTATGTCTGAAAATAAGCAATAATGGACAACAAATCTATAAATTTGATCAATCTATACTGCATTGTATTCTCTCTCTCTTTCTCTTTCTTGCAAAATATGTATCCATCAAAAATTAGAAGGGAATGAAATCCTATTTTACCATGTTTTATAGCAGGGGTGTCAAATTGGCGGCCTGTGGGCCGGATGCATCACATGCAGGCCACGCCCACCCCAGCTCTGTGAATGGGAAAAACATCGCGAAACGTCACATGATGGCAATGTGACGTGGCGAGTTTGACACCCGTGTTCTATAGCCTCTACTCATCTGCAAGTTTTATTTAATAAGACCACTTTCTTGTTATTTTAGCCTGAGTTGTCAGTCACTCATGTTTTCTCTGGTGGCTTGGTATCCTAACTATATTCTTACAATGTTTTACAAATCATTTAGGTAGTTCAGGTAATATCAATGTATGATTCAAATGAGTATTTCCTTAAGTCCTGCTTAAAAATAATATTGTTTTGAGGATGTGCTCTGTTACGAGAGGCAACCACATGCAGAGGCATGAGGGATCATGCGTGTTTTTGTGGACCCCATATTTTGAGCAAATTCAGTAAGTTCATATTTCTAAGGGAAAATTAAATACAAGAAATTGTGAAAATACATGCCAAAACCAACTATACTCTTAACAAGTTATTTTAAGCAGCCATTTGACAGTGTTTTGTCAACCTCCTGCAGAGTATATAATGGCTATACTTTGAGACGTTTAAGTAGAGTGCATTGGTCAGAATTTTTAATATCACTTTTATTTTGTATATTTCAGAGAGAAGTACAATAATGTGTCTCTAAGATCATCTTCATTCCTTCTGGATGTTTTTGCTACATTTCTTTGAAAAGAAAGATATGCGCCTTTGGGCAATTTTGCAGTTCTAAAGATTACAGAAAAAATATTTGATACATTCATTGGAGATGGCACTGAGAAGGGAATGGATTCCGACACGAATACAAACTATAAAAGTGAGGACCTCAGAGTTAGAATTTAGAAGAGCACTCATTCTGAAGTGCAGAACAAAATGGATTTTTCACTCGGAGAAGGACTTGCTTTATTTACCGCCAGTTCTATCCAAGTCTTAGTTGAACGTCTCTGAAATGGACGCAGGCTGAGCCATTGTGCCAGAAACCATGTGTTATCTTTTTATGTTGTTGTTGTTGCTGTTAAACTATGACCTGTGACATATTCCTTTTGAATGCTTTAAAAAAAAAACCTTTTAAGTCTGTGGATCTGCTGATGTACAGTGCCTTTGCTGCTATGGATCAAAATCAAAAGAACTGTGTAGATAAACCTTTATTGTGTAAGTAGAAAATTACTTAATTTCATACTAGAAATGGGTTAATGCTGCAAGTTAAAATGGACTGTTCATTGAAGTTCCAAATGTGGTAGCAAATAATAATATTATTAATAATGTGTTAAGTGCTCAGTGTTTGATGTCATTAACAGTTTCGTAATACTCTACAGTGTAGAAAGATTTTGATACTAAACTGTGTCATTGTACATAGTTCTAATGCATTGTATTGACCACAAGTACTTCTATAATAGTAGGTTATTGTTTGTGCATTCAAACTTTTAAGCATTAAACATAAGTAACTTGTAAGAAAAGATTTTTTTCTAGTTTTTCCTTCTTTTGTGTGATACAGTATGAAACCAGCAAACAGATGTTATTGCTTTTTCAACTTACTCTAAGAACATATGATGTATATTAAAAGGTATTTCCCATTCCATAGGTTTTTTTTCCTCAATGAGTTTATTAAACAAAAACATTGTGTGATTATATGAAGTGAATTGTTTGGCAACTTTGTAGATGTTAGTGCCAGATACGGTTTCAGCATATGGTTTCCATTAATATATCTTTCTTCCTATAGTACAGCTGTAGTGACCCGCTTTGCATGTGGCAGTAAACCACAGTGTATTTGGTTGTTAACTTAGGGTGGCATGTGAGCCATACTATTCTGACTTGTTCAACAAATCACTGCTGAGGGGAAAAAAACTTCTTAGTACCGATGGAAGAGAATATTTGTATTTCAGAGTTGAACTGTGGGGTCCTTGGTGCTTGCAGGAAAACAACAAAGCTCAGAGAACACCAAGGACCCCACAACACTCTTAGTTCTTTATTCAGCCTATAAAAACACAAGATTCCTTCCCAGGCATGAATGGGGTAGGTATATGCAATTATCTTACATCAGCTGAAAAGAACGAACGTTGTTGTTAAAAAAAAACCCGAAAACAAATGGATGTGAAGTATAAACAGTTAAAATATTGGTGCTGAAGAGCATGAAAATATTTGAAGATTATTCATATTTAATAGAGATGTATGTTGCATCAGATTTCAAAGAGACAACAACAACGAAAGGCTTCTAAGAGTGTTGGACACTCACATGGCAGCTGTCAGAAACTCCTTAAAGTAGCTGCAGCTTTTCCCAGGATCACATGACTGCCCTCCATGCTGTAACATAACCCCAAGAAAAGACATATTTGGTCTGATATAGCAATAGCAATAGTACTTAGACTTATGTACTGTTTCATAGTGCTCTCTAAGTGGGTTACAGAATCACCATATTGCCCCCAACAATCTGGGTCCTCATTTTACCAACCTTGGAAGGATGGAAGGATGAGTCAACCTTGAGCTGGTCAGGATTGAACTCCTGGCACTGAGCAAAGTCAGCCTGCAATACTGCATTCTAACCACTTCACCACCACGATTCTATGTGTGCACCCATGTGCCCATTTTTCTCTCTTCCTTTCTCAATTCAGCTACCTTTTAGCTACCTATCTCTATCCTGGTCTCACCCCCCTCATTTATTTATTCATCCATCCATCCATCCATCCATTCATTTACTGATTCTGATGAAAGTGGGGAATATGAAAGAGAGAGAGAATCTGTATGTGGGACAATGGTTGGTATATGTGGATTGGCTCAAATTATTTTTTAAACAAAATATGAACAATTTTAATCCAAAATTATTTACTACATTTTGTAATGCTATGCTTACATATACATTTATCAGGGAGGGGTATATTTCCAGTTCAGCAAAAACCACGGAATTATAGTCTTTATCTACAACTACAATTTTGGAAGCTCTGGATGTGTTAAGAGCATCCAACAGAAACTTTCCATGTGTTTTTTTTTATGACATTGCCAAAAGGCATTGCTAAACTTAAACATAAACCTGACTTAGGTTTATGATATAAATACATTCTTGCACATCGAATTTTGTTTTGTTTTTATGAATAGATTAAAAAGCAGATCATATCCCAGTGTATGTCATCCTTAGATATCCAAGACCATAACGGATGAGAAGTTTCAGAAGTGAGTGAGTCAACACAGCAATAAGACTCCAAGGCTGTTTTATCCCTTTAGGCCCTTCAAGGTTTGGTTCATATGGTGAGCCCTTCCTTCTATTTATAACTCTCAACCTAGATTTTGAGGGTAAAGTGTTTGTCTCCCTTCATCTGGCAAAGTGTTCAGTAAATTTCAGTGCTGTCGAAGTGGAACATTCAAGTATGGCATGTTCATCATAGTATACTCATACACTGGCTTCAACTGCACACTGAATGGAAAAAAATAGCCTACTGGACATTTTAGGATTGCACTGATCAATTCTCCATGAGATGAGGTGTGATCACAGTTCCCATCTCACCTTGCTTACTGACGATAAGATGAAGTTAAAGCTTTCATTATGAAGTTATCCCTAAAAGTTGTTTTCTTTTCAGCATTTCTTCTGCTGTCATGCTTCCAAGTGGCTTTCTAAAGGTACAGTATAGGTAGTCCTCCACTTACAACAGTTCATTTAGTGACTGTTCAAAATTACGACACTGAACATAGTGACTTATGACCATTTTTCACACTCATGACTGTTGCAACATGCTGATGGTCTCGTGATCAAAATAAAGACACTTGGCAACGGACTCATATTTATGATGGTTGCAGTGTCCTGGGGTCATGTGATCACTTTTGCAACCTTCTGATAAGCAAAGACAATGGGGAATCCAGATTAACAACCGTGTTACTAACTTAACAGCTGCACTGATTAAGTTAAAATCCGTGGCAAGAAAGGTCATAAAAAGGGGGTGCAAAGCTCACTTAACTGTCTCACTTAGCAACAGAAATTTTGGCCTCCATTGTGGTCGTAAGTTGAGGACTACCTGTATATGCTACCCCCCTGGGTGCCGTTGGGTAGTTCTCATTTGCTTGGGTATATTTTTATTTGAGGTATATTTATATCGTATACAAGGTTTTGAAAAAAAGTAATGTGTAATCAGAATTGGAATTCTAACACAAATAAGTTGCCAGAAGATTAAGCTCTTTGGAATGGATGAAGAAGTTATAATCCTTATTTGTACAAAGGATTGTGCACTAAGATTTTAAGGGTGTTGGTGAAGAATCTGCTTATGTAATATACTCTGGGGCAACAACAGAAGCATTCACATGGGCACAACAATGATTGATGCTTTCAGTTTTCTTTTTTCCACCCTGGGCCCCCTTTATGTTTAACAGGAGAGATGAAGCGGGAAAAAATATGCTACAGAAGTTTCTCTTTCACAAGCTCTTAAATTATGTACCTGCCACATCTGCTTTTGAACCAAAAGTTTCTTAACCTAACCTTTGAGACCGTGTTTGGAGTACAGTAGTATCTCTGCTTCACGGTAGTTTTTCTTTTCTTTTTCTTTTTAATGTCAAACCCAATAAATGTTTTTTTACTTTTACCAAATGATTTTCTGTCCCAGTTACAAGGAAACAGTATTACGGTGTCTTTTTCATTATTAAAAAAGGTGTAGTCTGACATTTACAACTTGTCCATAAAACTGCTCTTGACTGCAGTAAAGCATGTCTGTCATTCACTTGCTTTCGTATGGATTGAGTCAAGAATGTTTTTCCCAGTCCTTATAAAACTATCTTTTTGTAGAGACCAAGAGGATTATCTTGCCAGTAAAGGCGAGTGTTTTGCAATTTCTCAAAATAGAATGTTAGACGGAAAAAAGAATTTCCCAGAATATGCTGTTGAACATTTTGAATAGCACCTTCTGAAAAATTGAAGCAAAATGTAAGATGCGGCATTTTGGGGCCAACATGTGAGACAGTATTATAATTACAGTGTTCCATTCTAAATAAATAGTAAAGTCTATGAATTGTCACTCCCCCCCCCCAAAAAAGATATCCAATGGGCAATTGTGTGTGGGTGGGTATGTGAGTATACAGGCAGTCCTTGATTTACAACCACAATTGAGTCCAAAACTTCTGTTGCTAAGCAAGACAGTTGTTAAGTGAGTTTTTCCCCATTTTCTAACCTTTCTTGCCACAGTTGTTAAGTGAATTACTGCATTTGTTAAGTTAGTAACACGGCTGTTACGTGAATCTGGCTTTCCCATTGACTTTGCTTGTCAGAAGGACGCAAAAGGTGATCACTTGACCCCAGGACACTGCAACCGTCATAAATATGAGTCTCTGCCGAATGTCTGAATTTTGGTCACGTGACCATGGAGATGTTGCAACGGACATCCATATGAAAAATGGTCATAAGTCACTTTTTTCAGTGCCCTGTAACTTTGAACAGTCACTAAATAAATGGTGGTAAATTGAGGACTACCTGTATGTATACAGACTCAAAATTGCTTTTGGGGAAAGTATTTGGCCAATGAAAAAACTGGTTTTAAAGGGATATAAATTCTTTATATTGGGAAATGAAACAAAATTCAAATTTTAATAAAAAGAGAAAGGCAATGGGGAGATGACACTAGGTATAATACTTTAAATATGCCTTTTTGATGACAATCAGTAATTGCTAAAAGCATCTTGTAGTAACCATGCTGCTTGTCAAGAGTGTTATCTATGTAATTTTACCCAAGCTAAATTTTCTGAAGCAGGCCAAATTGCTACACTGGGTCTCCTTTCCGAGCAGGAAGTGGATAGCCTCTAAACTCAGATACAAAGAGAAAGGCAACTTTATTTATTTCTGAAGATGGGTCCTTGTGGCAAAGTGCCTTTGTAATGCCTCTCTTCCATTATGCTCCCCAAATTAGGGGTTGCTTTAAAAAATTAGATGTCATGAAATCATTCAGAATCATTCTTCTAATGGATAAAATGCTGATAGACACACCTTTAGAATTAAGTTTCTCTCCCTGTGGAGAGTAGGATTTGGTATAATTAAAACCAAAGGATGCTATATAATTCTCATCCAATATAGACTTCCTGGGTAGCCTACCTTTGCATTTAGGTGATTGGAAGTGAAGTGGAAGATCTGTTAAGCTGATGGAGGAGTGGAAGGAAAGCAGAAGCGAGAAAAATGCTTTTTTTTCCCCTTTTCTTAAACCCATAAAATACTATTCCTAAATATGTATTGCTCATCTTGTGTGTAGCCGATGCATTAAAGCAGGGGTCCCCAAACTTGGCAACTTTAAGACTTGTGGACTTCAACTCCCAGAATTCTCCAGCCAGCTATGCTGGGAGTTGAAGTCCACAAATCTTAAAGTTGCCAAGTTTGAAGACCTCTGCATTAAAGCAAGGGTATAAGCTTATGTCTGAAAATTGCTCTATTTTTCAAAAGACGTTATTAGTTTCATGTCATTGAACATCCAAGGCATCAGCATTTGATGGACAGACTTCATGAATAAAATTGAAACTAATCATACAGTTGTCTTCACTCTTTCTGTTGGCTGTCCTGGCTTGTGAAAAAAGACCATTAACCATATCATGGTGATAATAGTGATGGGTTAAAAAAATGAAAAGAGTGAAACACCCAAGGGATCACTGACATGAAGTAGGGGTATTTTATCTATCAAGTTTTTAACCTTGAGAAGGTAAAGGTGTTATAGAAGGAACTCTGTTAGAGCTAATTTGAGCTCCAAGCCATAGCTAACTTTTAGAAAGTGGCCACATGGAAACAGAGGTGGGTTCCTTCTGGTTCGGACCGGATCGCCCGAACCAGTAGCAACCCGCTTGTGATGTCACTAAACTGGATCGGTCGGTGCCGGTCCGTGGGCGCCGCCATCTTTTTTTGTGTATTTTTTGTGAATTTTTTACTGTTCTGCAGCTTGTTCCTGTTCTGCAGCTTGAAAGTGGGCCCTCCCTCCCGCCCCTGGGTTTATACTGACCTTTATTCCTTCTCCCGAAGCCCAGCTGATCAGCTCCTCAGCTATGTTTCGGGCTGATTTTCAGCTACTGAGCATGCACAGAAGCAAAATTGCAAGAGGGAACGCGCGCGTGCACGTGAGCGGAGCGTGCGTGCACGCACAAAACATGCACTTCCGTCGCATTGCGAACCGGTGGGGAAGGTAAGTAGAACCCACCCCTGCATGGAAACCATGTGAAAAATGGAAGATAAATGTAGGTTCTTTCCCTCCTTGACAGAGCTGTTGTCCTTTCAACTAAGCAAACTTATAAAACTATACATTCCTTAATAAAATTGGAGATGAATTGGAATTATGTAGGGATTGTAACTTCCAGTGTCTTTTCCTTTTGCATAGAACTCTGTGTTCATGTATTTCAAAGGGTGAGAGGCAATGTATTTATTTTTATTTTATTTATTTATCATATTGTCTTTCCCTCAGAAAGAAGCAACTCTTACCTAGACAGAAGGGGTGATTCTGATTTATACATATAAGGAACCTCAGTGAGCTCAAGTTATTGTGTAAAGCAGGGGTGTCAAACTCGCGTGTCACGGCAGCGTCACATGACGTATCGGGACTTTCCCCCCCCCTTTGCTAAACCAGGCGTCGGCGTGGCCAGCACGTGACGCATCCGGCACGCGAGCTTGACAGCCCTGGTGTAAAGGATCTGCTGGGGAAATAACACATAGTCCTTGCTCCCAATTTAAAATTTCCCTTGATTTCTCTTTTTCCCCCTCATGTTTTATCACTACAGATATATTCCCCTGTTATGTGGAAGGCAAAAAAAAAATGCAAACAATTAAAGGAAGGTCAGCAAGACTACCTTAAGCATGCATACTTCAGTTTTAGAATTAACCATGGAGAGTCTTCGAAGCCTTCAAGAGTGATGAAAAGAGACAAGATTCTACTTACATTCGGAGGGGGCTTAGGGCAAGCATACTATCCTGCCTCTTTGCATCACCTTCCATACAGAGAGAATAAAAAGCTATAGGAAAGAGCCTCTTCTGTGTCAAGAAACTCAGGAGTCTCAACTAAGTGGAGAATCTCTATCATCAGAAGAAGCTTTCTCCTCCAACAAGTCATCCTCTAGTAACGGAGGCTGATGTGAAGACGGTAGGTAGGGCTTGTTCCTGCTTTCTCTGAACATGAGTAGAATCTCACAATTCCTTATAGAGTGTGAGGAAAGCTAGAGTTAAACCAGAGTTCAAGAGGAGGACTTAAATTATGGAAAACGGCGAAAGACAGGAAGGAGAAAGTCTACTTAGCACAACAGGGAAGCCACAATAAAGCACGGGACCTGCCATAGCATTTAGGCAGAGCAAATTAGTTGGGTGTCATGAAAGGGTAGCACATTGTTTGCTTAATGCTATTATTACTATATTTTTAACACCAGGGAGGGGAAGTGGTGCTTAGGAGATTTTCCTCCTCACCTGCCAAAATAATTTAACTAGCTTTGGTATTATTCGGCTTGACACAGAAGGGATGGCAGGAGGGAGCACCATTGGCTGCTGCATTCTGCCAAATAGAAGCAAAATTTATTGAGCCAGCTTTGCATTTCTAATATGAAGGGTTTAAAAAAATAAAACCGCATGTTTTTAAAAATGCAATTCTAAACCAGGAATTAAAAAGGTGCCATCAAGATTTTCTTTTTCAGTGTGTGTGTGTGTGTGTGTGTGTGCATGCATTCTAACAAATTTTCATTCCATAACGTTGAGGGCTATTCTATTTGGAAGATGTTTGGCCAACTTTAAAACAGTCACACACCTTCTTTCAAGCCTGGGGTGCTTATGTTCAACAGAGAAATAATCTTCCTGATCTTCTTTACAGGGTTGTTGTTGTCAGTACGTGAAGTCCTTCATACATGGAGAGTGCTGTAAAAAAAAAAAAGCTAAGCCTTATTAAGTTGGCTGTGGTGAGTTCAATAAAAATTTATTGCTGAGTAATTGTGCCTAGCATTGCAGTCTTAGTCACAGATGGCTATCACTTGCATAATTTCATTAGAAATGCCAGGATTTGTTCTTTAGGCATTTCTGCTCTGGTTCACAAAGTTCACACTTGCTGCAAATACAAGGACAGTGAGCGTAAAAGCAAATTTATCATCATGTCTTTTCTCCCATCCAGCCTGCATTCATCACTTAAAGTAATCAGTTTTGTTAGCTGTGGATTTCAGCTGATTGTGTAACTTTTTGTAGTCCATTAAAATTCCAGCTCGGTGAATTAATGTAAGAATAGCCCTTGACTACAAACGGCCTGACACGGGAAATGTATGAACTAAGCAACACTTTCCTTGTAATCTACAGCCACTCCAACTTCTGGTTGCCTTTTTTTTTTTTTTTTTTGGTCCAGCTCTGCTTTTATATGTCTAGTTAAAAATCTGTTAGGATTTACTGCAGGCTTTGTTTATGCAAGGATTGGAGCTTTGGATGGTGTCAATTAGGCAAACGCAAGGAAGTGAAGGCTTCGGAGGTGAAACCAATGGATCACAGAGCAGGCTTGTTGGTGGGAAACCAGCTGTAGGATTAGCTGGGAAAGGAAACCACTGCGCTGCTCTGGCACTCGCCGAGGGTGTCAAACAGCAGTCTGGAAAGAGCAACTCTGATTTGTTTACATGAAAGCGAGTCGAGCTCTTCACCGCTGACAAATTGTGTGTGGCACATCACAACATTAAAGTTTACCATAAATCACTTAGTTCTTGCCAAGATGAAAGGAAAGTTTATCCTTTTGGTGCGCGTACACATGTGTCAGGGTATGTGTAGCAGTTCTCACCCATGACAGCCTGATGGCTTGTAACAGTTAAAGAGGCCGTCAAAGATCCCTTTCACATACGCACATATTCTGTTCTGTTTCTCTCCCACACAGCCCTAGGGAGGACTTATTAAAAGACAGAATCCAGAAACAGAATGACAGAACGCCCCGGCTGTCACTCACAGCTCAGAGCTCAAACCATTCATCACTTTATTAATAAACTATAGCCCATTCTGGACAACAAACAACACTGCACTTTCTCTGGCATCAGGCAGTGGGCCCATACTTGCATACGAACAATCACAATCACTTGAAGCCGATTCTCACAGGCAACAAGAAACAATAATGCTAACATGGGAACCAGATCCTGCAACAAACCAGATATCTACTTTGCACCTCCATCTGCAGCAACTATCAATGGCCCCACTAAGTACCCCCATAAGATTAAATGCACTATCAGAAGGGCATACAGGTAGTCCTTGACTTACGACCACAATTGAACCCAAAATTTCTGTTGTTAAGTGAGACATTTGTTAAGTGAGTTTTGCCCCATTTTATGACCTTTCTTGCCTCCGTTGTTAAGTGAATCACTGCAGTTGATCAGTTAGTAACCCGGTTTTTAAATGAACCTGGCTTCCCCATTGACTTCGCTTGTTGAAAGGTTGCAAAGGGGGATCACATGACCATGGGACACAGCAACGGTCATAAGTATGAACCAGTTGCCAAACATCTGAATTTTAATCCCACTATCACAGGGACGCTGCAAAGGTTGAAACTGTGAAAAGTGGTCATAAGTCACTTTTTTCGGTGCCCTTATAACTTTGAAGGATCACTAAATGAACTGTTGTAAGTCGAGGACTACCTGTATATACCCTCCATTAAGCTCTCAGAGCAAAGGGATGCAGGTATCTATTTTATTTAGTTGTTCAATGCATATAGCCGCTCATTTCATATACTGGACTCTGGATTACAAAGCTAAGCACACACACACAATAATTAAAAAAAAACTATTCAAAGCATAAAAACATAATCAGCAGTAGAGCACCATTCCTTTTCCTAAAATTACAACCGTTTAGCAGACTCTCCACCAACATCACCTGATCCCCAGGCCAGATGACAAACTCATGTCTTTGAGCCAGTGGTGGGATTCAATTCTTTTTTACTACCGGTTCTGTGGGCGTGGCTTGATGGGCATGTGAGTGGCTGGGCATGGCTGGGTGGTCACTCAATGTCACTCCCACCCAGTCACATGACCCCCCCCAGCCACACCTACCCAGGTTTTGTGGCTCCGGGTGTTTTCTGTGGGAAATGGGTCATGTGACTGGGTGGGCAGGGCCAACTTGATTGGTCTCACCCTTAGGAAATTTCTCCTTAGTCCAACTCACAATAAAATAGCACAATAAAATAGCACTGTTCCAATATTTAGAATAGAATAGAATAATAGGGTTGGAAAGGACCTTGGAGATCTTCTAGTCCAACCCCCTGCTTAGGCAGGAAACCCTACACTACTTCAGACAAATGGTTATCCAATCTCTTCTTAAAAATTTCCAGTGTTGGATCACCCACAACTTCAGGGGGGGGGTAATCGTTCCACTGATTACTTGTTCTCACTGTCAGAAATTTTCTCCTTAGTTCTAGGTTGCTTCTCTCCTTGATTAGTTTCCATCCGTTGCTTCTTGTCCTGCTTTCTGGTGCTTTGGAGAATAGGTTGACACCCCCCCCCCTCTTCTTTGTGGCAGCCCTTCA
>QLTV01003456.1:1844613-1867466 GCA_003457575.1 Thermophis baileyi
CTGACGCGGGGTGGAGATATACAACTGGGTATCATCAGCATATTGCTGATACCTCACCCCGCATCATCGGATGATCTCACCCAGCAGTTTCATGTAGATGTTAAATAAGAGGGGAGAGAGGACCGAGCCCTGAGGCACCCCGCAAACGAGGGGTCTAGGGGTTGACCTCTGTCCTCCTGCCAACACCGACTGTGACCGACCAGAGAGATAGGAGGAGAACCACCGTAACACAGTGCCTCCCACTCCCAACTCCCTTAGTCGTCCCAGAAGGATACCATGGTCAATGGTGTCGAAAGCTGCTGAGAAGTCAAGTAGCACCAAGATAGAGGAATGACCCCCATCTCAGGCTCGCCAGAGATCATCCATCAGCGCGACCAAGGCAGTTTCAGTGCTGTAGCCAGGCCTGAAGCCAGACTGAAAAGGGTCTAGATAATCCATTTCATCCAATGACCATAGGAGCTGACATGCCACCACTTTCTCTACCGTTTCATCTCCCGAAGCTCCTTGGTAAACCAGGGAGCCCTCCTGGATCCACTGCCATGAAAAGGTCGCAAAGGCGCAATCCGGTCCAGTGCCCCCGATGCTGCCTTATTCCAGGCAGTCACCAGGGACTCTTCCGGATTGTGGACAAGGGAGTCAGGTATCTCCCCAAGCTCCTTCTGGAACCCTTCCAGGTCCATTAGGCGCCTGGCGTGGAACCATTTAATCGGTTCCGCCTCCCTGTGATGGGGGAGTAGCGCCCTGAAGTCTAACCTCAGCAGGAAATGATCTGACCACGACAAGGGAGAAACATCTATACCCCTTAATTCCAGATCATGTCTCCACTGCCCTGAGAGGAACACCAGGTCAAGTGTGTGTCCCCCCCCCCCACGAGGCCGACCATAAGCCTGAGGAACTCCACCGCCAACCCGGCTACTGCCTATAGCAGCACAGGCAGGGCCGTTGTAACACAGCTGGGAGGCAGGTACATCAACAACAAGTCCAACTGAACCCCTGAGTCCAACTTCAAGAGGAGAGACTCACACCCAACAATCTCCTGGGCAGGGATCCTGCGAGGACAGAGACTCTTACGGACAATAACTGCCACTCCTCCACCCCTTCCCTGGAGTCGTGGCTGATGCAATACCTGAAACCCTTCTGGGCACATTTTATGCCAGCAAAGTTTATGGATGCTCTTCAAGGGCAGCTCCGTACATAGCATATTGCAGTAATCTATGACCCTGATGTGAGTATCTGAGCATAGGGACTCCTGATCCCAGAATGGGCGCAACTGGTGCACAATTTGAAGCTATACAAAGGCTCTCCTAGCCACCTGCTCCTCAAGCAGGAGTGGCGAGCCCACAAGGACCCCTTATATTATGTCCAGCCCCCACATATGAGATTTTACATGACTTCAACCCTCTGTTCCCCAAAGTTAATGCACTGTAAGTAGTCATCTAAAGTGTGAAGATTGAGGTCAACTGCAGGTAGAGGGTTGGAACTCCATAGAATAACATCTGGCTACCCATGTGTAAATATTCAAAAGAAAGTTGAAACTGGTATATGTTGCCTCCTGGTGGTCACTGTAACTGAAAGCATGAGATTAGAGGTGTCCTCACATGTTCTTCCTCTAATGCACGGGTGTCAAACTCGCGGCGTCACGTTGCCATCACATGACATTTCGTGACGGAGCTGGGGTGGGCATGGCCTGCGCATAACGCATCCGGTCTGCATGCCGCCAGTTTGACATCGCTGCTCTAATGTGATGTATGCCATCATGTGCTAGCAATGTCTCTGCAAATTCAATGTAAGACAAATTCTTTTGTGCAAAAGAATTAATGGATACAAATTTGATATCAGGACTCCAGGGCAAAGGATCAGATACAGTAGATTCAGGATTTTGGAAAAATGGTACTTTGACTTCCACATTGAGCGAAGGGTTTTTCAACTCCCACACATCAAAGGTCTCAGGCCATCTCAGAAGGACTCAACAAACACAGTTGGATTTTGACACACTACAATTATTAATTGATCATGTACTTTTAATCAGTGTCTCATGTAACATGCATCTATGTAACCAAATTGCCTTTCCTTCCTGTCTTCCCTTCCCTTCCCTTCACCTCACCTCACCTCACCCCAATCTAAATCCATAATCAGACTAGCCCACTGTTTCCTAACCACAACTTTCAGGTTGTGGGCTTCAACTCTTAGAATTCTTATCAAGTCAGAATTCCATGCTGATTGTGGAATTCTGAGATTTGAAGACCGCAGGTCTGGAAATTGCAATGGTTGGGAAAAACTGATCTAACCGCTCGATGCATCTGATGAAGTAAGCAGCAGCTCATGAAAGCTTATGTCTTTTAATCAAATTTGTTGGCTGGAAAATGTGTTACCAAGTTCCTCTTGATTTTTCTCCCACACGTACATCTATATAATTCTCCTTACAATTCAATTTCACTTTTCTTCAATGAAGCAGCACCATATCCTCAATACCATTAGCTTCATTGAGAGAACTGTGCATTCAAAGCCCAACTTCTCTTTACAGACATAAAAGGATACACTCTGATTGCATAGGAACAGCCACCATCTTGGCTTTTTCTATCCTCCTCCCACTTGTGGATGGATGCCTCTGCTTTGGTGACATCTAAAAGAGAAGGGGGACTTCCAGTGGTGATGTCATGCTGGTGCGGAGCAAGCTAATGGGGCTCTGTTCAGCTTGCCTGAATTTTTGTGTTTCCTGAGGATTTTGGGCAAGGTTTGCTCTTGGAGGGAGCACAAGTGGAGAGGGGATACTTCGAAGCTTCGAGGGAGAAGGGTGATCTCCCAAAAAAGCAAGAGGGACCCTTGGATCAGGCGCGAGAGAAATTGGCCTGTCAAAGGCATGACAACCCATTCACTTGAGTGGAAGAGAAGAGAGATATGACAGCTGGGATTATCGGTGAGGAGGAGTAAATGAGAATTTTGGGAACTTTGAAACTATAAAACTCTCTGTGTCAGCAGTGAAAGAACGTGCTGAGAATCGGTAAGCAAGACTCCGAAAAGGTGGAAGGCAGCGAGCAGATGGTGGGAATGGAGAGAGTACAGTAAAGTTCGAGATTGAAGAAGAGGTTGGTGCAGAAGGTGGCGGAGAGAGTCGATGGGCAGTTAAAGAAAGATTAAAAGGAAGGGGAAAAAAGGACTAAAAAGTTTGGAGGAGGACGGATTTAAGTACGTAGTTTGGAGAAGAGAAAGTGACTGGGAGAGAGAAATCGGTGGCTGACGGTGCAAAATTGAAGGAAGACATCTTGGAAGGGGAAAAAACTCTTGAGAAATTCAGAGAGGTGCAAAATTGAAGAAGAGGACAGGATCAGTCGGAGTTTAAAAACAACTACCAGCAGACGCGATCGCCGGGTACTTAAGTTAAAAGTTCTAAAAAGATTAAAAAAACTTATTCTCATTACTGTCTGAAATATATGTGTTAAAGTTGATAGGAATATCAGACATAACTCTTGTATGAATTGTACTTGGATCTGATCAGCTATATAGATAAATAGGTAAAAAGATAATTATATAAGCTTCTATATGCAAAGATTGGTAAAGGAAAACTAATATTATTAATAACATAAATTTGTAAGTTTGTAATATATGGATAGAAAAGAAAAAATTAGTTCAATAAAATATTAATTGAATAATAGGATCCTAGATAGATTTTTGTGCATGATTATTTATAAATCAATGAACTTGAATTTGATAAATTAGTTACTAAATGAAATTTGTTTGCAGTATATACCATAAGCTTGTGATTGTTGAAAGACCAGATTTATTACATTTATATAAATATTTATCATAGTTATTATATATAATATACATTGTATCTAGATAGTGAGAAATATTTTTGGAAATTTATATAGTAGATCCAGATAAGGTACAGTAAGAAATAGATTGTTACAGTTAAATACATACGTGGACAGAGATATCTAAGTCAGTATATGGTAGGGTGGAGCAATTTGTTTAGAATTCTTAAGATGACAAGCATGACAATGATGATTACAAAAGGGGGCAAAAAAGCAACATCAACAATTGCTTCCCCATCTGGACAAAGATCGATGGAAAGCATGCTGGGAGGGGAGAAGGCAGGGTCAACTATGAATCTGCAGGGTGTACAATCATCACTGAACTTAATACAAGAAACAATGATGAAAATGCAAGAAGTAATATCCAGAAACCATGAAGAGATGAAAAGTGAAATGGGCAATGTGAAGGTTGATATTCGCAAAATAGATGACAAAATAGGAACAATCCAAGAGGCAATAGCAAAAAATGAACAAAAAATAAAAGTAGTAGAGGCCAGAACAGAGCAGACGGAAAAAAAATTGGAAGAGACGGATGATAAGTTAATAGCAATTAACAGAGACTTAGAAGAGGCAATTACCCATCTTGAAATGGAGAAGTCTGCATTTTTTCTCAGGTTTCAAAATATCCCAGAAAATAAAGAAGATCTCCCAGAATTGATAGCAGAAATTTTAGTAGATACTCTGAATAAAAGTAAACAAGAGATCTTGAATGAATTAGATGAAGTGTACAGAATTCACACCAATTATGCGCGGAGGCATAGACTCCCCCGGGAAGTACACGTTAGATTTACAAAAAAAAAATAATTAGGGATGAAATATTTAGTAAAACAAGGGATGACCCTTTGATATATAAAGGAAAAGAAATTTTGACATTGAGACAGATACCACGCAGAGTTAGGGAAAAAAGAAGGAATTATAATTTTCAATCCACACAATTGATAAAATTTAAAGTTATGTTTAGATGGCTCATTCCAGAGGGGATGTTGATCACTTGGCGGGAGAAGAAATTCAGAATAGATTCGTTAGAAAAAGCGCAAGAATTTCTTGAACATTACTTGGCAGGGGATGAAGAGCAAGATAGCAGAGAAGAGATGGAAAATAGAAGCCAAGAGGATCAAGCGTCAGAGGGACAACTCGAGGAACAAGACCCCAGAAAGCGAAGGGAAACAGAAAGATATGAAAGGGAAGGAGCCAGAACAAGGGCACAAACAGAGACAAAAACAAGAGGAGGTCCAAAAGCGGCACTTAAGTAATAGGATGGAGGAAGGAGAAATTAACATGCTATCCTTAAACATCAATGGCATGAATTCTCCAATTAAAAGAAAATGTATATTGATGAACCTTCGGAGGCAAGGTATGGACATTATTTGCTTACAGGAGGTGCATATAAAAGAAAAGTATGATAATATATTGAAATGCCCCAAATTAGGGAAATTACATTTGGCATTAGCCCAAACAAAAACAAGAGGAATTGTGGTTTACGTAAAAGAGTGGTTAAATCCGAACTTGATTTATGTGGATAAAGAGGGCAGAATATTAATGGTAGCAATAACATCTGGCCAAAAACAAATTTTGTTAGTGGTGATATATGCACCAAATATAAAACAGAAATTTTTTTATTCAAAATTACATAGAAAAATAATAGAATTAAAATGGGATAATCTGTGCATAATAGGTGACTTTAATGCCATAGTAGACAATAGAAGAGACTACAAAAGTGCAAATAAAAAGAAGGTTAGACAACAATTACCAAACACATTTTTGGAAATGATATAAGAATTGAATGTAGGCAATGCTTGGAGGAAACTGAATCCGAAGGGAAGGCAATATACCTTTTTCTCACATCCCCACAAGTCATGGTCAAGAATAGACATGGCTTGGATGAACCTTGAATTGATAAACGAAATAGAAGAAATGGAGATACTGCCAAATGCATGGGCTGACCATAACCCGGTAAAAATAAAATGGAGGGGACTGAGGAGGAAAAAAGCTAGATGGACATTTAACCAGAGCATTCTAAAAAAAAAAAGCCTATATACAAATGATGGGGAAAGAATTAGATTATTTTTTTAGAGAAAATAAAAAAGAACAAATCGATGCAAAATTTATGGGACACTATGAAAGCCTATGTGCAGGGATTAACAATTGCATATGTGGCAAAGAGAAATAAGGAAAAGAAGAAACAACTAGAAAATTTGCATGCAAAACTTAAGGAACAGGAACTTCTAATGCAGAAAGAACCACATAACAATAAAAACAAAGAGGAAAGGGACCTAATTAAACATGATTAATCTGATAACACAGGAAGAAATAATCCAAAACCTCAAAGCAACAAAACAAAACTTCTTCGAATTCGCAAACAAACCCGGGAGATGGTTGGCTTGCAAATTGAAGAAAGAGAGAGCAAAAATATATATATATATATTCAGCAATTGCAGGATGAAAACGGAGACCTCCATCATCGATTAGAAGAAGAAAAAATATTATCCAAAATTTTTTTTAAGTATTATACAGCCGAGAGGAAATTAAGGAAGAGAATATTAAGAATTATTTGAATAAAAGAAACTTGCCAATCATGTCAGAGGAGGTTAGGGCAATGTTAAATGAGAATATAACATTAACAGAGTTAAAAGAGGCCATTAAGAAGCAAAAAAATAATAAAACACCAGGGCCAGACGGAATACCTGCAGAGGTATATAAAAAATTGTAAGATTCATTGGAGGAACAAATGTTAGAACTGTACAATGAAGCCCTAGAATGCGCCAAAATACCAAACTCATGGATAGAAACATGTATAACACTGATACCAAAAGAGGAGACGGATAATCAACAAATTAGAAACTATAGACCAATTTCATTGCTAAATGTGGACTACAAAATATTTGCGAGAATTATTGCAGAAAGACTAAAAAAATAATAATAATCAAATTATGCATCCGGATCAAAATGGATTTCTCCCGAAACGTCAACTTAGAAATAATACAAGAATGATACAAGAAACAATTAGCTCTAATGTTTGTGGATGCACAAAAGGCATTCGATAATTTGAATTGGCAATTCCTCATAACACAATTAAATACTATGAAATTCGGCGATAAATTTACTAGGATGATTGAGGCAATATACTCAACACAAACGGCCAAAATAATAGTAAATGGTGATCTGGCAGAAACAGTTAACATAACTAAGGGAGTTAGACAAGGATGCCCATTATCACCCTTTTATTTATACTATCCTTAGAAGTGCTGTTGACCCAGGTGAGGGAAAATCAGGAAATAAAGGGACTAAAAATTAAGAAAGAAGAATACAAGACACAGGCATTTGCCGATGATATGGCATTTATTATTGAAGAACCCCTCAAATCAGGAACAAAATTATTACAAGAGATAGAGAAATTTGGGGAGGTTGCAGGACTAAAAATAAATAAGGAAAAAACAAAGATAATAACGAAGAACCTTACACAGCACCAAAATAAGAAACTGGAGGAGGTACTGGAAATCCAAATTGTAAGGAAAGTTAAATATTTAGGAATTTGGATGACTGCAAAGTGTTCTTCAATAAAAGAAGATAATTATACCAAACTAATGCAAAAAATACAAAAGGATTTGGAAAATAGGGCAAAACTACAAATTTCACTAATTGGAAGAATCACAGTTATAAAAATGAACATTTTACCCAAAAAAATTTTCTTATTTCAAACAGTTCCGATAAAATTAGGGAATTTTTTTTATACAGAGTTAAATAGGATGATTTTGAAATTTATTTGGCTTGGAAAAAAGGCCCGAATAAAATTAAAATTACTACAAGATAACAGAAGTAGAGGAGGATTTGGACTCCCAGATTGGGAACTGTACCATCAAGTGGCAGCCGTAACATGGCTTAAGGATTGGATTTTACTCAAAAATAAAAGAATATTAACAGTAGAAGGCCATGATTTACAGATGGGCTGGCACACTTTCATCTGGGAGGGGAAACACACATACTTTCAGAGACACCAGGTAAGAGGCGCTTTATTAGAAGTTTGGTTGAAAATTAAAGGAAAATATTACATTAAAATTCCGAAATGGCTATCCACTATGGAAGCAATAATTTATCCAAATGTACTGGATCTTGATAAAATAGTGACATACAAGGAATTATTAGATGAACAGGATAATCTTAAATCAAATCAGGAATTAAAATCCTTAGGTATAGTAATAGATTGGTGGCCTTACCTACAAATACAGTCCAGATACAAAAGAGATATAGTACAATACGGATTTCAAAAAGAACAAAGAGAATTGGATAAAATTTTATTAAGGACAGAAGAAAGAATGATATCAAACATTTATAACTGTTTGTTAAATGTCAAAATGGAAGAGGAAATAGTTAAGGAGACAATGGTAATTTGGGCCCAAAATTTTGGATATACGAGTGAATTGGAATATTGGGAAAAAATTTGGGAGAACAATTATAAAGAAAATATTTACAAAATGTTTTACAGATGGCACCTACCTCCGGCAAGGTTGGCAAAAATATCTCCAAATATACCAGCAAACTGTTGGAAGTGTAAACATGACCAAGGGACGTTCTACCACATGTGGTGGACGTGCCCAGAGGCAAAAAATTATTGGAAAAAAATTAAAAGATGGTTGGAGGAAATCACTGAACAAAAATTAGAGATGAAACCAGAGTTATTTTTGCTGGGAATTATAAGAGGAAATAAAAATAAAAATAATCAATATATCATACTCCATATAACAACAGCAGCTAGAATCATCTTTGCCCAAAATTGGAAATCAGAAACCGCCCCTTCGAGCGCAGTGATAATTTAAAAAGTGTTAGAATGTGCAGAAATGGACAAATTAACAACGGAATTACATGACAGAGAGGATAAGGATTACTATAGGATATGGAACAAATGGTATAATTGGCTGGAATCTAAAAGTAAAATTAATGCATAAAAAGTACGTAAAATGTGGATTAGGAATTGTATATATAAATATTGATGTGTAGACGTATGTCTATAGTTATATTTATGTTTATGTATGCTATAGTTATATGTATATTTAGGTTGATGTAGATATGTAAAAAATGTATATACATATATGGAAGTGTCGATATATGTCTATAGCTATACCTTTTTAGATGCTATGAACGAAATTATAAAAGATATGGAAATTGTAGCCTAAAATTAAGGAAAATGAAATAAGGAATGACGCCGATAATGAGCAGCTGAAAAAGTGAATATGTGTTTTTAAATGTAGAAAATTCAATAAAAATTATTTAAAAAAAAATAAAAGAGAAGGGGGAAAAGTTGATTTTTACACTGTTGGATATTTTCTAATTTTTTCCCTTTGTGAAGCTGGGGAGATAAATTAAAACTGAACAAACAGAAAAGTGTGTGTAAACGAGGAGGCGGGTTTATCAGTGGGAAAGTACAGGGAGATATCGTTCTTTTTTCCTTTTGACTTCAAAAAAGTCCATTAATTGGCACACTCAAAAGTGTGGGAGCTTTTGTCATTCATTTTCCAGAATAATTACCTGACACACAGATCACATCTGTGATCAAGGCAAGCAGGGAGGAGGAGGAGGAAGAGGAAGAAGGAGAAGGAGAAGGAGAAGGAGAAGGAGAAGGAGAAGGAGAAGGAGAAGGAGAAGGAGAAGGAGAAGGAGAAGGAGAAGGAGCAGAAGACAGCACTCCTTCAGCCCTTTTCCTTTTGACTTTCATCAAATTGATGCATTTGCTCAAAGCAAAGGTAGCCATTTTTTTTCTTTCTTAAGCTTGGAAGATCCCCTTTTCCTGTTATGGAAATGTTAATCCTTGCAGTAAAGGCTCTATAGAGGCACTTCTGGTGTAATAACTGCAGTAATAAAATAATTCAGTCATATTTAATGCTTGATATCAAATATTCTTGTATGAACTACTGGTAGATACACTTTAATCACATATAATACTTACTCTTCAGTCTGGATACTGCATACATGTACTCTGTCTCGCACGTACGCGCACGCGCACACACACACACACATCCAACATGCATATTTTCAAACACAATACATACATTTAAATGTGAAAAAACCCTGATCTTCACTGCAACCATTGCCATATTATCATAGTTTTTGCATTTGAAAATGAATTGATTCGACTCTTGATAGTGCCATGTGTGTACATCAGGGGTGGGTTCCACTTACCTTCCCCACCGGTTCGCATTGCGATGTTTTGCGCACGCGCGCTCCCTCCGCTCGTGCGCGCGCGCGCGTTCCCTCAGGCAATTTGGCTTCCGCACATGCTCAGTAGCTTCAATCAGCCTGAAACACAGCTGAGGAGCTGATCAGCTGTGCTTCCGGCGAAGGAATAAAGGTCAGTTTAAACGCAGGGGCGGGCGGGAGGGCCCTTTTCCAAGCGGCAGAACAGGAAAAACCTTCCAAACAGTAAAAACATTCACTAAAAATTCCCAAAAAAAGATGGCGGCGCCCACGGACCAGCACCGACCGAACCGGATCCATGACATCACCAGCGGGTCGCTAACAGTTCGGGCGATCCAGTCCGAACCGGGAGGAACCCACCCCTGGCGTACATTTTCCTGATTCCATGTTAATTCAGTTGAATATGCATTCATGAAATGACAGTGACAACCATTTTGTTTTGGTAGAAATAATAGGAAAAGGAAAACTAAAAGCCTCAATTGCTTTCCTATATAGGCCAATATGGCCCCTTTATAACATGTGGACTTCAACTCCCAGAATTCCAGAGCCAGCTACGCATTCCTGAGTCAGGAATTCTGAGAGTTGAAGTCCACAAGTTGTATGGCAGTAGTTGCCCACCACTGCCATACAGGAAGATAATATGTGGCATCTACTTACTTTCACCCTAAGGGGAACAATGATGAACCTTACAACCAACTGTAAGAAACTGTTTTCTTCTATTTTACCTCCCTTTCTTGATGAGCACTGGGGAAGTATCAGACTTCTGGCCCTGGTTTGATTGTAAATCTCAGTTCTCTAGAAACTCAACTCTACATTCTGAAATTAGATAGCAGCAGTTTCACTGACTCATCTCTGATAAATTGTTTTTCTGCAAACAAGAAGGAAGATACATCTCAGATCAGTTTACTGCAAAAACAGGAATAAAACCCTATATAGCACTCTGTCTGAAAGAAATCAGTAAAAGAGTGAATAAAGAATCTTTAACTTCTTAAGACCCAGACACAATAGTTGAAAGACAGTATTCAACTTAGATCTGAAAAATAATTTTAATCAAACTAAAAAGCATTTTGGAAACAAAATTGGAATGAGTTATTTGCAGCACAATTCAACATAAAAATTACACAGATTTGTATACTTTGGAATTCTTCAAATCTTGATAGACTTCTCAAAACAGAAAAGCCAGACTGTATAGTTTGTTCCCTACATTTATGTATCTGAAATGCAAATATTCACACCTCTTCCATCAGCTCGGATGAAGCTTGGTTAGATTGATTGCACAGTTGCTCTGATCAATGTAATATTTCGCTCTATTAAATATTACTCTCTATTAAAATATTATATGGCATGTTGATATGCTCAAAGTGCCAGCCTTTTTCCTCATTCATCCTCTGAATGATATCAACAGTGTGTCCTTAATAATAGGGAATTGAAATTCAGAAATATAGTTATTTGGGCAAATGAACTGTGATATTATAGCTCATGTATTCCCTGCTCTTTTAGACAAGAGGCAACATCTGCTTGTCTTTGCAGACTTTTCCGAATTGCTCTGACAGGGTTGGTTTTTTTTAACTAACCACAATTCTAATAGGTCATGATGTGGTTATATTAGCTCATGATAAAATCAATTCACCAATTAGTGATATTTATTTCTGTTTATTATTTTATTTTTGTATCACCATTTCAGGCACAAATTCCCATTCAGAGTGATATGCAAGCTCTTATAAAATATAACCGTAGAACATTATAATAGAATTCCATTTCAGTTCACGTTGCCAGTCTTTAAGGTGGAGCTATTGCGGTTACAGCATCACTCCCAATTAATAAAAACTGGTACCGTTAACAAAAAGGAGACTCACAGGTGTAATAGTAATAATCACTGAAATTGTCATCTATTGAATGAATGAGTCTATTTCATTCAACTCATTGCAGCTTACAGAGATTAAAATGTCCCGAGTACTAGGGTGTCCATACAGGTTGTATTTGTCAAAAAATAAAGATGGTGATTATGACTGTGTGGTTGCAGCCCTATTCTCTGTTTATAAACATTGTAGAGGTAGCACATTTAAAAAAAAAAGAGTGATGGGTTTTGCATCAAACACTTGCAACTACTAACTTGACATTTTAACCAGTAGTGGGTTCTAAAACCCTTTACTGCATGCGCAGAAGCGTCCCGGGCGGGTGGGCGGAGCCTCCTGCCGCTGCCGCTACTGGCTCTAAGAACCGGTCTGAACCGGGAGCAACCCACCGCTGATTTTAACCAATTAACATGCCTGCATATCACACTACAAAACACCCACAATAAATATATTCAAATGATCCCACTAAACAAACATAAACAGAGCCGTGATGGTGCAGTGGTTAGAATGCAGTACTGCAGGCTATTTCTGCTGACTGCCGGCTGCCAGCAGTTCGATTCTCACAGGCTCAAGGTTGTCTCAGCCTTCCATCCTTCCAAAGTCGGTAAAATGAGGACCCAGATTGTTGGGGGCAATAGGCTGAACTCTGTAAACTGCTTAGAGAGGGCTGTAAAGCACTGTGAAGCAGTATATAAGTCTAAGTGCTATTGCTATTAAAACAACAATAAAGTTTGGTACCCTTAGCCAATTGCTTCATTCTTGATTGCTGTCAGTGATAATTTTCTCACAATGTTGGTGCTGAGTGATATAAAAAAAAAAAACGACAGATAGATTAGAGCCAAGTAATGCAGATCCCAGAATGACTACCAATATTCATCACAGCAAGCCTATTGCTGGGCAGGTAGGTGATGCTTCATGGAGACATTTTGTCAAAAGGACTGGAGAGACGAGCTGGCTCTGAATCTGGTCTTACTGGTTTGATTACATGTTGATTACATGGCTGTAATTTGCAAATAAATATTCTGGAAGGTACAATGTATTTTTAATGAATAAAGGAGGATCTGATCCACACCTACATACATTTCTGTCCTACCTTTGCTTATGTATGCACCTGCTTAGCTAACCATGCAAGAAGAGCAAGCCTCTTCTTGCATGGTTAGTTCCATGAACAAATAAACCACTGCTGTTCCAAGGATCACAACCTGTAGAAAAGCATGTTTATAATTATGAAATATCTTTAGTTTAAAAAGGAAGAGTTATCTAACATAAGTTGTGAAGTTCTAGGTATCTCTCTGGCTACCATTCAGTTCACTAAATTCCATTTTGGCCATAACTTACACTATATGAATAAAATTAAGATTCACCTTAGGAACTGGGTTGGGAGAAGTTACAGTTACAGTCTGTCTGTCTGTTTGTCTCTCTATCCATCCATCGTCTATTGTCTATCTACCTCATGTGAAGACAAGTATTTGTACCTTAGGGTTCGTCTCCTCCTGAAGAGAGGGCTGAGTGTTAACAAGATATCATTTATCACTGATATCTGCTTAATATCAGTGGTATCCTTTTACTTAGCATAGAGAGTAATGTTTTGATACTATTTAAGGTTTCACTTCTACATTAAGATGTACGCAATTCATAAACATTTCTTCTCCAATTTCGTAATCATTTAAGCACAGTTATTCTGGTGAATCTCATGATATTATTGTCCAAATTTCACCCATTCTAGAGGAATGGGCAAAGTGTCACATTGTAGCTTGGCACATGCTGTTCTATTCAAGCTATGCTATGCAAACAGGTATAAATTAAAATCCACCCCAAGCCATACTTAGAGAAGACCTTCCAGTATTCTTCTTTGCCTAAGCAAATGAATGCATTACTAAGCAATTTATTACAACACCCCTAATATTGCTGCTGGCCACTTGCCAAGGGCCAAACGTTTCTGGGAAGATCTGAAAAAGGGAGCCACAAAAGAAAGCTGTTACCACAAAACACAAAATACTAGCCTTAGAAAATATAAATCCTGCTGTGTGTAGAAACCCAATTAAACATTATCACAAATCCTGTCTTCTCCAATCCCATTCCTTCTCACTACTTTCTTGCATTATGAGTGGTATCTGTCTTCCTCAATCTCAGGTCCTCTACCAGAGAGACTGGGAGTTTGAGGTTCTGTGCAATATCTTAGTCGTTGCCTTCTTCTGGACAGACAGTTCTGACATTATTATCCTGAGATCTGTTGGAGACACTTTCCCAGTTTAGGAATCACTGCTCCAAGTACTCCTACTGCCACTGGGATGACTTTGGCCTTGACTTTCCACATCCTCTCCAGTTCCTCCTTCAGGCCCTGGTACTTGTCCAGCTTCTCATGCTCCTTCTTCCTGATGTTGCTGGCACTGCTATACCTATCACCACTGCTGTCTTCTGGTCTTTGTCTACTACTACAAGGTCTGGTTGATTAGCCAGAACCTGCTATCTGTCTGGATCTGCAAGTTTCATAGGATCTTAGCTCTATTATTCTCCACAACCTTCTCTGGAATCTTCCATCTGGACTTGGGAAGATCTTGCGCATACATTGTGCAGATGTTCAGTGCCATTCAGTGTATGCAGTTCCTGCCTACATCTCACATGTTGCCACTTTCCCAATTGTCACTCTGTGATTTTCTTTGATCACTGCAAGTGGTCTGTGGGGCAGTATCTTTGTCCCGCCATGCCCTCCAAAGGCTGGCCATGACAATCATGAAGAAGTCATGCAAAATAAGAAACCAGTGTGAGACTTGAGGCATGAGTGGGTAACTCCATCAGACCCCAGTTGAGCATCTCACTCAGAACAGGGTTAGTGTCATTGGGAAGAATCTTGAGCTTTGCACCCGGGTTGACCTAGCAAGATTTGCCACAAATGAATCAGAAGAGGAGCAAATCCAAGTTCAATTATTCTTACAGGAGAAAGAAGACAATCATAAACTTCTGAATCAACCCCCATAGACTCCAGATCTTGTTATTCATAGTTCATGCTGGAACATAACCATTGTTGTTTCATGCTGGAACATAACCACTGTGAATAACAAGAGCCACCTGTTACTCTTGTGCATCTTTTAAAATTTGATTTAATTTTAACTGTGTTTGTATCATCTTTAGAAAATGTTCCACATCTGCAAATCTGCCTGACTCTAATGCCTGGAAGCCTTTGACAGGAGCCATAACTTTAGAAGAGCTAAGACAGAGAGGAGGATACCAGAATATGTTTATAAAGGGGATATTTCAGGTTGGAAGACTTGTCCAAGTGACCCCTTGACCTGTTCAAGGCTCTTGTGATTACATTAGCCACAATGTTAATCCCACCATTCTCCCATAGATTTGTATAATTTTATTCTAAACATGGCAGAGCCAAGCTGGGGTAGGAAATGAACACAAGTGAACCACAAATATCTGCAGAGATGAAATTTGGTAGCAAGGATATATGTGTGCGAACACTGCTCCTGATATCCCCACACACCTCAATATTCTGTACTGCGGTGCAGTCTGCACACTGAGTGTAAAGAACTGCAAAGGTTATAAACCTGGCTTGCTTATTGTGCTCTCCATAGTTGGTGGCTCTCCTGAATAAAAAAATTTCCAATTTGGGGCAAATTTCTGTTTTATGTTTACCTGGAGGATACCTGTTTGTATCCTCCCTCTCTCAGCCATCTGCACAGAGTTTGTATTCAAAGGAGAAAACATGATTGGGAGCACAATTAGACATCCATATTATTCAGGTTGGAAGAAACTGCTTTATTTATTTATTTATTTTTTTGTGGAATAATAATTTTATACAAGGAGGCAAGGTCAGATATAATATGCATCCTCATGTATGCTCCAGATTACCTTCTCCCACTGAAATCCAGATTGCAGCACAGCATTGCACACTAATAGTCCACACAAAGCTTGGCAGATTTCAGTAGCTGGTGGAAATATTGAGGGTGTGAAGGCAACATCACTCCTGTGATCCCTCAACACTTGTAGATGACTTAAAAGTATGTGAAAATGTTTTGTTGATTATATTTTCCTTCAGAAAACCCAAGGCAGCTTACATCACTCTTTTCCTGTATTCTAATTTTATCTGCAAACAACTCAGTAATCTGAGTTGGCCGATCCAGCAAGAATTACAACAACTCTGGAAAGATGGATTTGCTACTAATTGAGTGCTTAAACCAAGGGTAGCTGGCTGAGGAATTCTGGGAGTTGAAGTCCACTGGTCTTCAAGTTGCCAAGATTGGACTCCCCTGGTTTCAACCTTAACATCTGTCAGTTCCAGCAAACTAGTTCAGAACAACTGGAAAGCACCAAGTGTCCTATCCCTAAATTATATAAACAATGTGAGGGAGCAGCTGAGCCTGCCTTGGGGAAAAATATAAACATACTTATTTGTTGCCTCCACAGCAAAGTATTTAGATGTACACATTTAAACAATCTTCTGTGTATATCTAACAATGTGATATGTGAAGCAGCTTGCATTTTTTTTAAATCCTCCAGCTCCTATTGGACGGTGGGGCAAAGACCGAATCTGAATTTCTAGTGAATGAAAGCAAATTGATAACTTCAGGCAAGGTCAGAAGATTTTGACCCATCCTTCTCTTATCTTAAATGAGCAAAATATGTGGAGCATGCAACATTTTATATCCAGTTTATTGGGCTTAGAAATAAGACAATGTCCTGGGAATAATCCAAGAAAGAGATTGCTGAAATCATTCCTGCTTCTTTCCTCCTCTTTGTCCTTTCTCTTATACTCTCAGACTTTTCAAATTAGTTCCAATCTTTCATTATGGACAATAAATTTAGTTTGGCCTAAAAGAACAGCAAACCAATATGAAGTTATCCTGCTATATGGGCACTCTGGTGCATCCAACTGCTGTCTCTGCAAGTACGGCTTTATAACATTTTAGACTGAAATAAAGCACCTTGAATTCCTTCCAGTAGAGACTAATAATACAGACTGCTATTTTCTATAGCAAAAGTGCAGAGCTTGCAGTAGCCAAAAAGATGTAAATTATTTGAGAAGATGTGTGTGTGTGTGTGTGTGTGTGTTTGTGTGTTTGTGTGTGTAAACCAGTAGTGGGTTCTAAAACCCATTGCTACCGGTTCGCGCTCGCGCGTGACGCTTCTGCGCATGCGCAGAAGCATCCCGGGCGGGTGGGCGGAGCCTCCCAGCGCCGCTGCTACCGGTTCTCAGAACCGGGCCGAACCGGGAGCAACCCACCACTGATATAAACCAGAGGGAACCATGAGATACAGAGCTGGCAGGGTAACCTACAAAAGGAAAGCAGATACTTAACCAAGTCCTGAAATTGTTGCTGAGAAGAAGTGATCAGGAGGCAGCACGTCTGCTTTGAGATGTTTTCTTCCCATTGCCTAGATATCACTTATCATCATACCAGAGGGCATGAACTTCACACAATCTATTTCAACAACTTTCCTTTTACTTTCTGGAGTTACCTGAGTACATGTAGATAGTTGCTACTGTAGTATCGAGCTGTGAAAGAGAGTAAAGATACACCAGGGCCACTTATTCAATTAATTAATGGTGCAGTGTTGTACAGTCTGGGCCTTCGGATAGGTCCATACCAGAGGTGGGATTCAGCAGGTTCTGACCAGTTCTGGAGAACCGGTAGCGGAAATTTTGAGTAGTTTGGAGAACCGGTAGCGGAAATTTTGAGTAGTTCGGAGAACTGGTAAATACCACCTCTGACTGGCCCCGCCCCCATCTATTCTCTGCCTCCCGAGTCCCAGCTGATTGGGAGGAAATGGGGATTTTGCAGTAACCTTCCCCTGGAGTGGGGTGGGAATGTCTCCTTCCCCTGCCATGCCCACCAAGCCACGCCCACCAAGCCATACGACGCCCACCAAGCCACACCCATAGAATCGGTAGTAAAAAAAATTGAATCCCACCAGTGGTCCATACTGGTCTCATTTCTAGTTTTGGAATGCTGATCAAGGACCTTTTGATAGATTCAAAGGCTGTACACCAGGACTGTACATGCTTTGAAAAAATATTTGGAAGGAATGCTTGGGATATTCAAAAATATAACACTTCTCTCTGTGATTCAGTAAAACATTCCACTATTTACAGACTTCCATCGGAACATGGGGAGAAAAAAAATCTGTGGTAGGTTTAATGAACCAAATTTTTAAAGCTATAGATATATAAGACAACATTTTTTTTGCAACCTGAACTTTTTACATTATCTATAATTATTACAAGTCAGTTCTAAAACTTGTTATTAAATCTTCAAACTAAATTCTAAATGTTGTTTCTTTTTATATTTCAAGCATAAAAGCTAGAAGCAATATTGCAGTAGAAACAAGATCAAATAAAATCTCTTCGTTTAATACCATTTACAGTACATTGCCATCTTAATCAAATCTATTTTCCCCTACATACATACACACACACACACACACACACACATGTTCTCTTATCTTTCTAAGGGGTTGGTGACCCCTGATCTATATTAACAAAAATCACTATACTCTTTGAGATTCTTTAACGTTAAAGGGAAAACTCTTTTATAGTCACTTTAAAACTCTAAACATTTCTTAAGAAATTTTAGCTTTACAATTAAAATCAATTAAGTCTAATGCATCCTTTTTAAACTTCCTTTTAACATACATTCTAACAAATTCACAGGAAGCCTAAAAACATGCATGTACCCTACAATTAAGAGTGGAGAGATGGGTGAGGAGGGTCTGAGGTACTTATTCTGAATAATTCTTGAAGCTTGTAAGTATTGATGGTACTATGTGAGTCTGATCCTATACATCAATCTGAGTCCAACTGAAAGGGATAAAAAAAGAATCTGTTTTCTATAGGACTATCTACAACTGATGCTCAATCACATCTCCAAACCTTCCTTGGAAGCTTCCCTTCAGACAGACGTTGTCAAATATTAGGATAAATATATATATATATATTCTTGAGATGTGGTGCACCACCATCTCCTTCAGGGCAATTGATACGCCATCTTCTATTCAAAGAAGAATCATCATATCTCAGATCCAAACATACACATTCATACACAAACACTTGAAAAAGTGAGGTAGAACACAGGCCTGACCTGCAGTTATGTAGAGTTGCATTACAGAGAATTCTACCCTTATTATCCAAAGCCAAAGTGAATCCCAGATGACTTAGCAAATTGTTGCCCTAGTCCATTCATTGGATTCCATTCAAGTGAGTCTATTCCACAACAAATACGAGTGATTTTTATCAGCAAAATGTCTAGCAAACATGTCACAGTGATCCAAAGAGAGATATGAGAATTAGTTCTCACACAGTCGGTGAAAAACAACATGACAGCAAATCTGAAAATTGCAAAAACAAAGGACAGATGGAGACAAACCAGCCCACTCAAAGGAGGAGGCCAAGTAAACAGTTAGAAAGGGCAGGGAGGAAAATGAATTGCAAGGTTTGAACATGGTTTTCTATATATAAGGCTTATTATTGATTCCCAGCCGTTCCTGACAAGCTTTAATTATGGCTTCTTACTTTCTTCCATAAATATTTCTTATCTGTGATTCCTGGATTTCTTGTGAGTTTGCCATCATGGTTTGTTTCTGCCAGGAGATAAAGCCTGACAACAGATCATCCCATAGCTCTCTCTCTCCAACAAAATAATATTAACATTTGCTGACCCAGTAATGGTTGAAAACTGCTTATTGTCACAATGTAGGCCCAAAACTGATCTCATATCTGCATTTGTTCCTACTAATTCCTCAGGCTCTAGGTACGTGTTTTTAGTCTTTTATCTCTTCTTGGTTCCTCAGTCAACCAAGCAGTTTCCTAGAATTGGTGAACAAACAGAAGCTCCTTAAGGACTATCATGCCCAATGTCCTCATTGTCTCTACATTCCAGAATTCACTCAGACATATAGTTTGCCTGCCAGATCAATGGCAAAATTCATAAGGTATCTGGTTGGACCAGCTTAATCATTGAACCAAAGGTATCAAGGAGCTACACGTTAACCAAGAACTGATGTAGCTATGACAAAGAACTGATCACAATGTCCTTCACCTTCACCGCTCCAAGGTAAAAGCTAGATCCATTGTGTTATCATCTGTAGGAATTTGGACTGTTAATCAGGGACAGGCCCATGGTTACCACAGAGGTCATAAATTTCTGGTCCTTCCCATATCGTAATCCCAGGACATAAAGACTGAAATGCCTCACTGTCAACATTTGAGAAAAATCACCAACATTGTGATGAGCTCTGAGTAAGGAAATAATTCTATTGTGCTGCAGAGCATGAAGTACATCCTCAGAATCTCTTTTGAGCCTCACAGTCCAATTCAGGCATTCACATTCAGTCAGTTGTGAAACCGAACTCCTAGTCACAATCAAGGTTTCAAAGGATCATCTCCATCACCCTCCAGCCTTGGACTTGCAAGATGAACTTCAAATCTAATGGACAAATCTATGTTAAGGCAACATTACCATCCTCACTTAACCAGGACTTAGTTATACAGAACAGATGTGCTTGTTCATTTGCTTTAGGGCAAATTGATAGATTAGTGAGGCTTTATTACCAACAGCTATCGGAGTCCAAGAATACAGCCTCTAGGACACGGAGAAGGCTGTTGGATCAGAAGAGGGACCAACACCAAATTGCCAGTTTCTGTCCTGGAAAAGCTGATCAATACTTTTTGTCATATCTTCTCCTGTTTGTCAATGGGGAGATACACAATGAAGAATCCTAGACCCTTTCACCATCATGCAGAATTCCTGCCAATGAGTCACTAAAATTATTCACTACTTTCTACCCGCTAACAAAATAATTCAGCTATCTGCCCACTCTCCATCTTAACAACCCACCCAACATTAACTGTACCCCCATATTAAAAACAAGCTCATCCATGATCCTACTCCCATTACGATCCCAAGGTTAGGATGTATACTCACCCATGGCCCTCCTCTGCCTCTCATCTGCAGAGTGACAAACTTTGCCAGCAAGACTTTATAAAAGAGGAGGACACAAATTCAAAACCAAGTACATTTGGACTGTGTTGATTGAAGGTGGATGACCTTCTACCATGAGGTCACCCCATCATCTCTTGGTTTATAATTAGCTTAAGCTCTGCTAATAAAAGATCTAACTAATATTAGAAAGAATCTATCTTGCAACAGCTAAATTTAATAGTTATATTTTATACTCCACCTCCCAAAAACGGTGAGGATACCAATTACTACAGTATGTCTTTAGTTCTTTTTCTTAATATGATCAATGGCACAACCAAATACTGCTTCTCTTCCGTAACAAGGACCAATGACTACATTCCATGTTCTATGCTGGTATGGACATAGTTTTAACAGCTATCATATTTTCTTTATTCTCCTACTTTTCTCTGGATTTCCGAGCCGAGGTGGCGCAGTGGTTAGAGTGCAGTACTGCAGGCTACTTCAGCTGACTGTTCAGCAGTTCAGCGGTTCAAATCTCACGGGCTCAAGGTTGACTCAGCCTTCCATCCTTCCGAGGTGGGTAAAATGAGGACCCAGATTGTTGGGGGCAATATGCTGACTCTGTGAACCGCTTAGAGAGGGCTGTAAAGCACTGTAAAGCGGTATATAAGTCTAAGTGCTATTGCTATTGCTATTGCTATTCCTTAACTATTTAGTTGATGAATAGTTTTTGTAAACTCCAAAGCTTATATACTATTTTGTAAAACTCCAGCTATTAGCTTTATATGGATTTGGATTCACGTCTCTCTTAATAATTCTCTTGGGGAGCATTACTGGGTTATCATGACATTCTAAACTGGTCATAGCAAAATGCCCTATATGTGGTTTAAAAATAACATGGATTCACTAATGCTCTGGAATGATGCTCTTAAACTTCCATTAGCTATCAACTCCACACTAGCAAGGAGTGTAAAGTTACAGCGAAATGTCAGACTGAACTAGCTGGGAATGTGGTATGCAATTTAGAGGAAAGTGATTCTAATGCTTGCACTCTTTGCTTAAACCATCTGAAAGGAGCAGAAAAATGCTACCATCACACTCAAAGAGAGATGCAGAATATTTGGTTTGATCAAGACAGTGCCAGTAATAATCAGGATTGCAGTTGATTGGGAAGCAAGACAGACAGACAGACAGACAGTCGGAGGTAGGAGGGAGAGAAGTTGTAACTTCTCTTTTAGATCAGAAAGTTGGGAATGAGGCTGGATTCTTCATTGCATGCAAAACATGCTAAGAGCATTGTGGATAAAATAAGATGAAGGAGATGAACTCAGGACTATGGGGGAAAGAAAACTTATCTGAATAAGCTCTTTTTAATATGCACGGAGGTATGTAAAGTCTTTAAAAGAGTCCAATTATCCATTATGCAGTCGTTAGAATGCAGCATTGCAGGCTGATTCTGCTCACTGCCAGCAGTTCGATTCTGACCGGCTCAAGCTTGACTCAGCCTTCCACCCTTCCGAGATGGGTAAAATGAGGACCCAGATTGTTGGGGGCAATATGCTGATTCTGTGAACCGCTTAGAGAGGGCTGTAAAGCACTGTGAAGCTGTCTATAAGTGCTATTGCTATTATATTAAAGACACAGTAAGAGATTAGATAGATCCGTATTAACTGCCATCTTTATTATTAGTATGGTAATTGACCAGCAAATGTAGACTTTATTTATTTTTATTTTTCCTTTAAATTGGACAGCCCTCCAGTGGTCTAGCCACTGTAAAGTACAACTGGCCACACTGTGCAGACCTCAGCTGTGAAGGAAGAGCAGATGAGGCAAGGAAAGGAGATTTAAATCCTTTCCCCATCTTCCACTCATCCTCATCCAAATTAGACATTTTGAAATTGTTATTCCAATGGACTCTCCTCTCTTTTTTCTCTTTTTCTTTCTTCTTTCTTTCTTTCTTTCTTTCTTTCTTTCTTTCTTTCTTTCTTTCTTTCTTTCTTTCTTTCTTTCTTTCTTTCTTTCTTTCTTTCTTTCCTTCCTTCCTTCCTTCCTTCCTTCCTTCCTTCCTTCCT
>QLTV01003456.1:1867542-1883819 GCA_003457575.1 Thermophis baileyi
AAGAGAAACCTTGCTGAATTCCACTCCATTCCATTCCATTCCATTCCATTCCATTCCATTCCCTTCCATCCCTTTCCTTTCCTCTCTCTCTCTCTCTCTCTCTCTCTCTCTCTCTCTCTCTCTCTCTTTCTTTCGTTTGTTAGTTCTCTTTCCACATTGATTTCTTGTGACATCTTTCATCTTTCCTTGTTGCATCAGTTAGTAGTTGTACTTTTACTACCTCCTTCAAATTCCAACTAATCTGGACTCTTTGTCTCATTGATTTCTCCTATGTATATTTAAATATTATGGTATATTATGACTTGGGAGCAGGTTACCTGAGGGACCGCCTTTTTTCATGAGTCTCTGTCTATCCAATTTGACCTAGCAGACATCCTATAGTGGGGCATGCTGCACATCCTGTTAGCCAAAGAGGATTGGCTGATGGAGACTTGAAGACAAGCCTTGTTTGCAGTAGGCCTGCAGCTCAGAAGGCAGCTCATCCTCCCCTCAGAAATTAAAATGGCCCCAACATTGATAGCCTTTTGTAAGGCTCTAAAAACCTGGCTGTGTTTCTGAGTCTGGGGTGCCGAATGTGCTTAGGGCCCCATTTCCTGGCTTCATTGCTACCTGGCCAAGTATGTCACGTGTTGTATATATTTATTTTGGACTTTTTAATATTGTTTTCATTATTTTGAACTGTTTTTATTGCTTTAATTGTAGTATATTTTTTGAATTGCAAGCTGCTCAGATTCATTGTTTGAGATGGGCAGTTATATTGAATAAATTGAATAAATATATATTAAAAATTGCTTTCTTGATGTTCCAAGGATGCACCTGAGTACACCTGCTTCAGTTTCCTGTCTCACTTACAAACAGAACTTTTGGGCTCAATTGTAGTCGTACGTCGAGGACTATCTGTTAAGTTCTGGGACAGAAGAGGCTTCAGACTTGGTAGAATTCAACAGCTCTTTATTGACACTATGTACAGACTCCAGCAGCACTCCAACCTGACAGCTCTCTTTATATAGGGAGCTGTCAGTGTAACCAGCCAATCAGGGCTCTCCATTCTCCCGCCTGAATGGAGGACCTGACTGTAGACTATGCAGTCTTAATTGTAGTCTCAATACTTAACACCCCTCCCCTCTTGGTTTGGACCAACCAATTAGCATACGTAGTCCCGTAAGTAGGCGGGGCGTTTAGAGACTCTAGTGGACCTGCGCAGCTCAGTTGAACAGCCGGCGTCAAGCTGAGAGGATGGGTTCTGATCCCTCTCTAGCTCCGCCTGTGGAAGCTCCGAGAAGCTTTTGGGCAGGGCCTTGGATTTTACCGGAACCGGTTCGTGACTGGGACGATGCTGACTCTCTGGCTCTCCAAGTAAGTGCTCTGCCTCCCTCGGGTAGTGTTCAGCTATAGTGGGATAGGATTGATCGTCATTAATTGCATTGTAATCTGAATTAGGTAGTTGGCGGCTGCGCAGTTGGTCTATGTGGCACCGCCATTTTCTCCCATCTGGTATTAGGACCACATATGATTTTGGCCCTGTTATTTCTACGATTCTACCCGGTAACCATTGTGCGCCTTCCAAGAAGTTTTTAGCGAAGACTAATTCTCTGATTCCAAATGACCTTGTACGTTTGTTATCAATTAGCTCTGGTGTTTGTTGTGAGTAGCTAGGGTGCAATCTGTCTAATTTAGACCAAAGCCGCCGGCCCATTAATAGCTCCGCCGGGCTTCTCCCTGTGGCTACACTTGGGGTGATGTGTTGGGCTAGCAAGAAGGTGTCTACCCTGGCTTGACAGTCCCCTGGGCCCAGCCGGCCTAGTGCCTCTTTGGCCGATCGCACCATGTGTTCAGCCTGTCCATTGCTCGAGGGATGGAACGGAGCGACAAGTGCGTGTCGGACCCCAAGTTCAGCTAGGAAGCCTTCAAACGGTGTGGCCGTGAATTGTGGCCCGTTATCGGAGACCAACACATCGGGTAAACTGTGTGTGGCGAATAGCTTCCTGAGTGCCCTGATGGTGGCTTCGGCTGTGGTAGACCCCATGAGAATTATCTCTAACCACTTAGAGTAAGCGTCTACCACTACCAGGAAAGTATGCCCGTGGAATGGGCCTGCGAAATCGATGTGGACCCACGATCAGGATGCTCTGGGCTTGTCCCACTCCTGCGCCGGGGCTTTTGGTGGGGCGGCCCTTGACTCCTGGCAGGGAGTGCAACCCGCAACCCATTCCTCAATTTGCCTATCCATGTTTGGCCACCATACATAGCTCCTGGCCAAGGCTTTCATTCTAAACACCCCGGGGTGCCCCTCATGCAACACCCTTAGTATTGCCTCTCGAAGCGACAGAGGTGCGAGGACTCTATCGCCCCCATAGTAACACACCCCCTTGTGCCGAAATCTCATGCTGCCTGCTGGCATAAGGTTTGAACTCAGGTTTGACAGGCCCTTGAGGCCACCCCCTCCACACCCAGTTCAGAAGCATGCGGAACACAGGGTCCTTGGCAGAGTGGGCAGCCACCTCAGCCGAGGTAACCAACCCTGAGTCCAGGCAGTTAATAAGAAGGATGGGAACGCCCAGAGTGGGGTCGTCCACAAGGTCCGGCAAGGGGCATCGGCTAAGGGCATCAGCATGCCCAAGAGAGTGTCCGGGGCGATGGGTGAGGCGGTAGGAGTACGCCAACAGGAAAATTGTCTATCTGGTGAGGCGCGGTGAGAGGGAGACAAGCATGGGGTGATCCCCAGCGATCAGCCCTAACAAGGGCTTGTGGTCAGTGACCAGCTCAAAGTCTCATCCAAACAAGTACTCGTGAAAACACTTCACACCAGCAACTGCAGCCAAGGCCTCGCGATCAAGCTGGCTGTAATTGCGTTCAGCGCTGGAAAGCGTCTGCGAGAAGTAGGCGACTGGAGCCTCCCTTCCATCGGGCAGACGGTGGCTGAGCACAGCCCCAACCCCGAAAGGAGAGGCGTCACACACCAGTACAATAGGCAGAGTCTCGTTAAACTGGATGAGGAAGCTGTCTTCTGACAGGAGGCGTTTGACAGCCGCGAAAGCAGCAGCCTCAGCATGCCTCCATACCCAGGTAGCCTTCTTGGTCAGCAGCCTATGCAAAGGCTCTGCCACAGTCGCTTTGTCCTTGAGGAACACGCTATAGAAATTTAGTAGCCCTAGAAAAGCCTGCAGCTCAGACTTGGTTGTGGGCATGGGAGCCTCTTTCATGGCCCTGACCTTGCTGGTAGTGGGGTGGATGCCCTTGCCGTTAATGCGGTATCCCAGGAATTCAACCTCAGGGACCCCTATCTGGCATTTGCTCCTTTTTACTTTAAGTCCAGCAGCTCGGAACCTGCTCAGGACCTCATGCAGCCTGGCTACCAGCTGCCGTTCGTCAGTGGCCGTGATTAGCATGTCATCGAAATAGGGCACAACCCCAGGGATCTTGAGCAACAGCCGCTCCATAATGCCCTGAAAAATCCCTGGGGCTACACTGACTCTGAATTGGAGGCGATGACACTTGAACGTCCCCCGATGCGTTACAATAGTTTGCACCTCTGCCATAGCGCCATCTACCAGCAGCTGTTGGTACGCCTGCCCGAGGTCCAGCTTTGCAAAAATGGTGCCAGGGCCCAAAGTATGTGACTACTGGCACAGGGTAAGCGCTCTGCTGTAGAGCCTTCTTGATGGTGCACTTATAGTCCACGCAGATGCAGATAGACCCATCGCTTTTAATTGGGGTGACAATTGGGGTCTCCCAGCGGGCATGGTCCACGGGTTCGAGAACCCCCTGACTGATAAGTTTATCGAGTTCTTGGTCGATCTTAGGTTTCAGGACAAAAGGAACCCTGCGTGGCTTCAACCTGATAGGGGCAATCTTGGGGTCTAGGCTAAAGGAAATCAGTGTGACCACATACTTGCCAAGCTTGGTATCAAAAACGTCCTGAAATTCGCGAAGCAGGTCATCAGCGCAGCTTCCGGACACCGAGTTGATACCGGTCACACCGAGTCCCAAGGTGTCGAACCAGTCTAGGCCGAGCAGTGTAGGGAGGCTCCCCCGAACCACCATGAGGGGGAGATGGCCGTCGAACTTGGCAAACTGCACCTGGAAGCTTCCCCAGCCCACTACAGGGATTTTATTTCCCTGATAATCGTTCAGTCTTAGTGGCTGGTTCTGTAGTTGCTGTTGGCGGAGTGCCGGGATGGCTTTCTTGATGGCGGCCCAGGAGATTATTGATATGGAGGACCCAGTGTCAACCTCCATTTCCCAGGGGCACCCCTCGATTCGCACGTTGATGTGAACCTTTTTACGGAGCGGGGTGCTGGCCTGCCCGATCCTCGTCTGGTTGGCCTCAGGGTGACGGTTCCCCTCGGCTCTGCGCTTGGGCTGCCATGGCTCCTGCCTGGGTGCCCGCCTAGCCTCAGGTTGCTTAAAGTCTGTGGAGGCAGGCGCTCCTGATGGCTGACTAGCCTGGCAGACTCTTGCGAAGTGCCCTGTTCGGCCACAACGGCGACAAATGGTGTCCCTATACTTGCAGGACGCTTGTAGGTGTTGGCCGCCACAGCTGGAGCACGGATGAAGCTTTCGCTTGTCAGTGCCACAGCGCTGCTCCGTTTGGAAGACCTCTTCCTCCTCGCTGTCATCAGATGGCTTGTCTGGGCACCTGTTCTCATGTACCAGTGTCACCGTCTTCTGTGGGGGCTGGGGGGCCTGGCGCCGATGCTCCCTTGTTGGACACCTCGGTGGCTCTGGCTTTGTCCAGGGCCATTTGTAGTGTCAGATTTGATTTGGCCAACAGCTGTCGTTGTAGCCTCAGGTCCTGGACACCACAGATGAGCTGATTTAGGAGGATGTCATCAAGGTCTCTAAAATCGCAGTGCGTGGCGGCCTTCTGGAGCGCAGCCAGATATTGGTTGATGGACTCCCCTTCTTGTTGGAGTCTTTGCCAGAATTTGTGCCTTTGGACCACCTTAGATGGCATCGGAGCATAGTGGGTCTGTAGAAGACTTTGTAGTGTTGGCCATGGAACCGTCTCGACCGGTGTAGGCTCAGAGAGGGATTCGGCCATGTCAAAGACCTCATGGCCGCAGTGGCTAAGGAATAGAGCCCGCTTCCTGTTATCTGACAGGCCGGTGAGATCGTTGGCCTCTAGGAAACAGCGGAATCGGGTCATGTAGGACCCCCAGTTTTCTTTCATTGAGTCGAATGGAGTCGGCGGGTGGAACGCTGACATTTTGGCACCTCGTGGTTCGAATTTCCCGCTGGAAAATGGCTGCTGCTCGTTCACCGCCGGGCTGGGTCTTCAGTGTCTTCAGCTCTAATTGCTCTTCTGAGATCCCACCTTCGTCGCCAGTGTTAAGTTCTGGGACAGAAGAGGCTTCAGACTTGGTAGAATTCAACAGCTCTTTATTGACACTATGTACAGACCCCAGCAGCACTCCAATCTGACAGCTCTCTTTATATAGGGAGCTGTCAGTGTAACCAGCCAATCAGGGCTCTCCATTCTCCCGCCTGAATGGAGGACCTGACTGTAGACTATGCAGTCTTAATTGTAGTCTCAATACTTAACACTATCTATAGTCAGGGAGTTTAGGCAGTTGTTGGTTGTCTTCTGGCCGAATTCCATGTCCCATGGTTGTGACCATGACTTTAGGTCTTTCCATGATTCTGCGTTAAGATGTAACCAGTTTGCATTCAGATGACAGGGATTATTCAAAGAAAAAAAAAGGGGGGGGGAACATGAAACTTTCTTCAGACTTCCCTTGGCTAGAACAGCCAAAGGAGATTTATTATTTATTATTATTATTATTATTATTATTATTATTATTATTTATTAAATTTGTATGCCTCCCAACTCCCAAGGGACTCTGGGCGGCATACAAATTTAATAATTTAATCATTTAAGATTAAATGAGCAAACCCCTCAAAATCTTTCCTGGCTCTCAAAAGGGGAGAAAGAGAGTTCACACTCAACATGAAATCTACTTTTGTTTCCCCCCTGGGTCTGTGCCTCCAAATGCACTTTGCAAGACGTTTTGCCTACTCTGAATTGCACTAGTTCTGTTCTTCTTCAGCTTTCAAAAGTGTTTATGATTGTTAAAATAAGAATGAAAAATAGGGATGTGAAACAGATGTTATTTTCTCCTGCCAAACTGTCATTTGTTGCTGCAATCCAAGATCTCTCTTCTACCGGCAGAACAATGAGTCCAAATGAAAAGACTATAGGCTGCTTCTGCAAACAAAGGATTTGACACGTGGGGCAGCTGTGGTGGCAAAATGTCACACCTTGCGTCTTTGTACTGGCAAATACTGCATTTAATGACCATCTATAGCTTCCTTTTATTTCAAACAGCATCTAATAAATTATAGATATTTGCAGCAAATATACAGCCAGTTCAAGGAAACAAACGGAATGACAGCTGAATGGTGGGGTAATCCAGAATGCTTTGTCATTATAGTATATTTGTTGAGATATGAGTCTTATTACAACAGTTACAGTTATCTCTGTATATGATATTCAGAATTGAATTTTCCACAATGTTCAACAAGAAATTGTGCAGTGTTCTCCATGAAGAAATTTCAGTGGGAATGATTGGCCACAAGTCGAGTTGGAAAAGGGCGTACATCAGGTGTGAAAGACGAGGTCCATGCATGAAGGTCCAATTAAACTAATTTATTGCTAATCATGCCTATGCACAGGAATCTTCTCAACTAACCGTGAGCATCTGCTTGGAGTTAGATAAGGGTCCATGGAATTCAAAGAGGGTTGGACTTAGTCCGCTTGTGACTACGTAGGGATTCTAGGAGGATCCCTTTTTTAACTCTGTCCCTAATTCTGCCGTTCCTTCTACAGCATACTCTATCTCAACGGTTCTCAACCTGTGGGTCGCGACCCCTTTGGGGGTTGAACGACCATTTCACAGGGGTCACCGCGCGCGTTAGCCCGCCATCTTAGTGCCACTGTCACTGCAAGGGTGAAATGCTCCCGGTTCGGCCGTGCCTGCGGGTCGCCGGACAGCCGGTAGCGACAGAAGCGGGAGACTTCGCCCACCCGCCCAGATGCCGCCATTTGGGTTCTTTTACCCTCTGCGCATGCACAGAATGCTTTGTGCATGCGCAGAGGGTAAAAGAACCCAAATGGCGGCATCCGGGCGAAGTCTCCCGCTTCCGTCGCTACCAGCTGTCCGGCGACCTGCAGGCAAGCCTGAACCGGGAGCATTTCACCCCTGGTGCCACGCCCCCTTTGTCACCTCATCCCGCGCAGGGAGGGGGCGGTGGTCGCGATGGTGTGGGGGGGGTCGCGGCATTAGAAAGGTTGAGAACCACTGCTCTATCTGCTATCTTCAGCTTCTGAAGGAAAGGGACAATATAAATCAAGGAAATCAATAAATAATAAGTAAATGGTGTGATCGAATCTTTAACAGAATCCAGTCTGCATATCTGGGAGATTACTTTTCTTAGCCTTTTCATTTGCAAATCCTTTTCTCTAAAGTTGGCATGAGACACCCCCCCCCCAGTACTGTGTTTTGCTTTTTTTTAAAAAAAAAATTCTGCAGCTTTCCCCCCCCCCCCAGTATAAGGAATTTTGTTATTTGTATTTGGAGACAATGACAAGATTCTGCAACAATGGGAAACACCTGACCCGGATCCATTTTACAGCACCTTGGCCCCCAAGATCACACTGCCAAAATCTGGTGACCTAATATGAAACTTTTGTGATATTTGTTTGTTTAATTTGTGTCTATTATGTTTCTTAGCTTACATGTTTTATTTTAAAGAACCATCACCTCCCCTCCACTCCACTCCAAGGGTCTGAAATTTTGGCTTATTTAATTCAACCTCATAAGTCATCCTGTAAATGATACTAGCTACTCACAATTGCAAAAGGATTAGCTGCTCCATGTGGATGGAGACAAGGAAAGGATGGAGAATTTGTGCTTAACAGACATTACTGAAAAACATACTTTTATACTAAAACTTTGCTTATGTGACAGAGATTGCAACTTCTGAGAGTGAGATTTGAAGGACCACAGATCCTGTCTTGAGCTGAGAATAGGGACAATTAACATCTTGAAAAGTCAGAAGAGAGCTGGGGGGGGCATTGGAAGTTTTCTAGTCCAACCCCCTCCTCAAGCAGGAGACCCTGTATCATTTCAGACAAATGGCTGTCCAGTCTCTTCTTAAAAACCCCTATTGATGAAGCACCCACAACTTCTGAAGGCAAGCTGTTCCACTGGTTATCTCAGTGACATCTTACACAATTGGCCAAACTTGGACTCAACATTATCTCCTCTGGCAGAGTTTCTCCAAGATGAACGATTCTGTCTTTTGTTTATGAATCATTTTTAGTAGTAATGCCAGTTATCACCAATGGTTTTGCATATTGCACGCTCTAGCATTAAACAATGGATAATGCCATTCCATGTCTCTCAACCTAACATACCTCCTTGTTTGCTTAGCAAAAATGAGATTATTCCCAAGTACAGCATCTCGAAAGAAATTATTATGATTATATTCCACCTTACTAGTTAACCTAAATATTTATTCCTGCATGCTGAATTTCACCCTGTGGTTCTTGAAGCTCGTGATCTTATATTTTTAATTGCCCTCCTTTACTCAGATTGCCCGTATTCATTTAAATGATCAAGTATGAAATTTTCCTTTCCCTGCATGCTTTCCCTTTCTTTGTTTTCTATAGATTTAAATGTGACATGAAACTGTGCAGCACATTTGTTATTCTTGAATGCTCGCTGAGAGCATTTTATAACCCAAGAGAATACACATAATTTTCTGCTTTAAAGTCATAAGAAGTTATTTGTCACTCAATCAAAATAAAAATGTCACTTCAGTATGGATTTGCCGAATTGACAGAGTTTTATTTTCCTGAGCAAAACAGACAAATCCCTATTCCTAGCTCAATAATATTTGCAGTTTTGCTAATTCTTTTTTTTTCTTCCCCCTCTATCTTGCCAGGAAATGTCACTGAATGGAAGTTTTAAGACAGACATATAGTACTAAGTTCACACCACGGAAGTGGCAAAATTAACATTATGATAGGTTTGAATCTTTTAATAATATTTGATTAAAAAAAATCTAATCATAATCTGATTAGTTTGTCTCCCAATGGAAGAAAAAAAAAATGCTCTTCCTTGGTCTTTTTCAACAGATCTTGCCCCTTTGAGAGAGGATCTTTTTGAAGTTTGCTCTGTCAGTCACTGGAAAATGATTTGCATGCTGAAGGGATTGTTTCGCATGATCAAAATAGTCCATTGAATGTTGTTGTTTCCATTGATTTAATTAGACAGCAGATCTCTTTAGAAAGTGTTGGGGAAACACCAGTAATTAAAACCACAAAGGTTATCAAATGTAAGTATCATATAAGCTTTTATGAATGTATTTGTCAAATGGATGAAATGGAGTCAGTGAAAGCTGTGTGCACATACAACACTCGTTTCTGAACATGATATCTTCTGCAGCTGATGAAATAGGCTTTGATCCATGAAAGCATGTGATAATAAACTGATTAGGCTTTAAAGGGGCACAAGCTTCTTGTTTTTGCTGCAAGAGCTAACATGGCATTCTGCTGGGAAACATCCTCATTTCCTCTGCTGTGAAGACAGATTTCTCTCAGTTAGCATCAATCTGCTATCACACTATTCAGGTGCAAGAAATAAAATTAAGGGATGTTTGATGAGTTTCCATGTTTTAAGCCTGCGCGCCACCCGGCATCACTTGCGTGAAATGGGTGGCAATGTAAATTGTATACATTAATTTATTAATTAGATCCAAATCTGAAGAAAATGTTAAGGGGGGGGGGAGAAAGAGAGCACAGCTAAAGATTTTCCAGAAATAAAAATTGGTATCTTTTATTTGACAAGAGCTGAGGTTAGAATGAAGAATGAATGAAGAATGAAGGCTTAGAATTCAGAAATTAATTAGGATATCACTACGCTGGTGAATATAACAAAAGGGTAGCTATCAATCCTTTGTTACTTATAGGCAGAAGAAAGAAACTTTGGATTTAACCCTCCATTAGGTTTCTCTCTCTGTATGGATTCTTGAGCTCAGAAGAAATACCTTTGGTCCTTTTGAAGTCACTGTGATTCCATAAAAGGGTTGAAATATCCAGATCAATTCTTGGTCTTTACTGTGACTGTGTCGTATTTCAACAAAAATAAGAGGCAGTCTTGATGTATTATTTCTCCCCTGTTTGAAGATCTTCTAGATTCTATGAATAGAATAGAATAGAATAGAATAGAATAGAATAGAATAGAATAGAATAGAATAGAATAGAATAGAATAGAATAGAATAGAATAGAATAGAATAGAATAGAATAGAATTCTTTATTGGCCAAGGAATTTGTCTTTGGTGCATATGCTCTCAGTGTACATAAAAGAAAGGATACATTCGTCAAGAATCATGAGGTACAACACTTAATGATTGTCATAGGGTACAAATAAGCAATCAGGAAACAATCAATATTAATATAAATCGTAAGGATACAAGCAACAAGTTACAGTCATACAGTCATAAGTCATAAGTGGGAGGAGATGGGTGATAGGAACGATGAGAAGACTAATAGTAATAAATTTGAAATACTGCATCCAGTTCTGGTCACCATGATACAAAACTGATGGTGAAGCCATAGAAAGAATACAGAGAAGAGACACAAATATGCTAAGGGAGCTGGAGGCTAAACTGTACGAAAAACTGTTGAGGGAACTAAGTATGTTTAGTCTAAAGAGAAGACTCATGGGTGATGTGATAGACGTCTCCCAATACTTGAAGGGCACAGAGATGACGGCATCGATGTATTCTCCATAGCACTTGAGGGTAGGACAAGAAGCAACTTGTAGAAGTTCATTGGAGGGAGATCCAATCTGGAAATTAGGAGGAATTTCCAGATAATCAGAACTATTAATCAATGGAACAGTTTGCCTCCTGGAGTTGTGGGTGCTCCATCATTGGAGATTTTGAAGAAAAGACTGGACAAACAATTGTCTGGAATGGTATAAGGACTCCTGCCTTGGGCAGTGGGTTGGAGGTTCATTTCAGCCCTATGAGTCTATGATTCTAAATAATATATATTTATCTTTTAAATGTATTGCTTTTCAATATGAAAAGGTGGCCTGATCTGTAGATCTGTAGCATCCTCTGTTTTGGAGGCCTTCAGCCCCACCACATGAAGATGAGGGCTAGGCTTGCCAAGTGCCCTATGTTAGTTCCAGTCCAAGATTGGATCAAACAGGAGGCAGGGTTTTGTAACATCTTTGCCTTTGATTGCATAGTAATAATAGGGTTACAAAGATCAAGATAGGAATTAAGTCAAGGAGCTTGCCCAATCCATGGTTAACAAACTCTGCCAGCTGCTCTTTAATTTTCCATCCCCAGTTTGTTGCAGGTTTTGTTTTCAGAAGGCCTGGCGCTGCACCACAGAGTATTGGTAGCCTGGTCCTTTAGTACAATGAACAATATTTGTCACATTATGGGTATGAATTGTCCAGAGCTTGAAGACTCTCCCTGATTGGGGAATGCTGGCTGAAGAATTCTGGGAGTTGAAGTCCACACATCTTCCAGTAACCAAGGTTGGGGAACCACTATCATAGAGACTTCCTGAGACCAACTGTTTCTCTCCTTTCCCATTCCCTTCAAAGTCTGGGAATTTCACACAATATTTCCCCTTAGGCTTTAGAGTTCAAAGTGGGACTCTTTAGAAGCTGCCGCCTGAAAAATTCCTCTTTGTGTCAGGTGGAAGAGCCTAACTTGTTTGTGTATTTTGCTAGGCAGTCTACATGTTTATTAGTGAGGCACGTCTATCAACACATGCCCACATGTTACTTAGGGATCTAAAGCTGCCATCAGACTCCAGGAACTTGTGTCTTTCCATTTTTAAGTTGCCTTTGCTGCACCACCTGCTTTTCTGCCCTTGTTGAAATATTTATTTTATTCCCTTTGTGCATCTGCGTTTGTTCTGAATGTGTGTGTGTGTGTGTGTGTGTGTCATTGTTTAAAATCCTTTTGGTGCTGAAAAACCCAGCACCTTTTCTTGTCAATGTACTTTCTTTTAGCCTTCAGCTGTCAGCGTTCTTTCTGAAGCTCTTTGCTCTCACACGATCCTTTATTTCATTTGTGAAACCTGTCATTTTATAATGTCTACAGCTCTTCACAAGATGTGGCATCTCCCAGCTTCAGATCCATTAGCTGTTCTACTTTATTCCAGATGATTCCAAAGTGTTTTGCAAGTTCTCCACTTCACTGCACTTAATCAATGGAGACACTAAGCAATAGATGTAGTTGGTAGATATTAACACAAATTGAGTCGAAGCTGCTGGTTTCCCATTTCTCCAGGTAAGCTACTCATTATCCTGTGTGACTATATGCCAACTGATTTGAATGCATGAAAATAAACAGAGATAACTATTCATCACAAACTTTCCTGCCCATCTTTTCTGCTTATATTAAGGCATCTCATTAGGCAATTCTTTTCTGGAAGGAAGAGATTTACAGGAATGTTACAGTGGCACCAGCCAAAATGTAGTCATACTGTTTAGTGTTGAAAATATCAGAAGGAAAAAAAAATTGGAATGAGCTTCCTCTTACCTGTGGTTCCCAAAATTTTACCCAAAGTTGGCAAATCAGTCAAGAAAATATTTATTAGGAAAATGTGCAGTAACAAATGAAATATATATACACTAAGTATATATTACTTATAAACTATAGAGGAGAATGTTAGTAGTTCAGATTTGAAATGAGGGGTCCTTGGTGCTCTCTGAGCTTGGTGTTTTGTTTACAGACATTTCATTAATTTGGGTATTGAAAGTTCTGCAAGAAAACGATCAAGGACAGAGCGAACGAAGGACCGCCCTTTACTTATTATCTGTTGTTATTTTTGTGATAATAACCATGTTATTTATTAGTATTGTGGATATTAGATATAGATGATTAAAATAAAATGTGGCGACCAGAAGATATCCAGGGGAAGTCGATACTGTTAAAATAATGGGTGTGACCAGGCAATCATCTCTTATTTAAGGGGTGCATCACACAAACATAAAAAATGGCAGGGGGTTGATCACTTGTTGCACCGATGTACCCGCCATTTTGTTGCCAATTCCTGGAGGGAGAGGGGGTGCCTTACTTATCCCAAATATCTCGTGTTCAAATGAAAGCAAACAGTAAGCAAAAATAATAAATTATGATTTTTCATCTGTTCTTCTAAAACCAAATAGGTTTTCTTATGTGTTTATTTACTTTTTTTTTTAAGGAAGACACAAACAGGATTAGTTTTTGTTTAATAACAAAAAAAAGAAGAAGCAAAGCACACATATTACCTGTTATGGAATGTGGACGTGGAGAAGGGATGGGATGGAATCTCAGCAGCACCGCAGAGAATGGCCCAGAACAAGAGACTGTACAGTCCTGAGCTGGATAGCAGTGGGAGGAAGAGGTTCAAGATAGCCATATCCTAGAATCTGTCCGGTTATATCTACTAGGTTAGAAGATTATAACTAGTCTAGCAAGATTCTGTCTATTAAGCAAATAAAGAATTGGACTCAATTGGATTTCCCGATGTCAGCTTGGCGATTGGGGATAAAATTACTCTATTCTGAAAACATGGCAAAGTTGTTTTAAGAGATGGTGTGCTCTTTCCTCTTTCATCACATTGTGCATTTCCCATCAAAGCCATGATGGGTGCTAGAGTGGGTTGGAAAATGTATCACCAGAACTCATACATTATGAGAAGTTAAAGCAATAGAAATGCCATTTTGATTAGGAGCCCCATAACTGCTGTAACTTGTAAATATGAGATAATGCAATGCTAAGTTGGTTGTATACTTCTATATATTCTTGTGAAAATGGGTAGAACCATATTACCTGTTCAAAATGATAATCAACAGGTAAATACGCTAGCTCCTTGTAATGTTTTGTAAGCCTGGCTTCAAGATGTGCTACTGTATTACTTTAGCAGCTGTGTTCTGAATTGTCAATAGTTAACCTAGATAGTCTTCATTTAGTGACTGCCTCATTTATCAACCATTCACACTTATGACCTTTGCAGATCTGTAAATAAAGGAAAGTTGAAGTATTGTTATGGTTTCACTTAGTGACTGCTTCACTGAACAACCAAGTTGCCAGTTCCAATTGTAGTCACTAAATGAGGAATTCTCATACTTTTTAATATATTGTAACTATTTTGTTTATAAGACAATCCTTTTGGATAAACTAGGTACTTGCAGGAAAGCTCAGTAGAAAATCATTACTATTCCTCTTTCATTGGTCACCTCTACTGCTGAAATGAAGGCTGATGTCCTTTGATCACAAATATTCACCAATATTATTAACATAAGCCTTTCATTTAGGGAAAAAAAAACATGTTTATATGTAAGCACTTCCATGTAACCACTTTTGTTAGAATTCCAATGGAGGAACAAGAAATAATTAGCCTTCTTAGAGACTCATTGGATATGGTGTATTCAGGGGTGGGTTCTACTTACTTTCCCTACCGGTTCTGAACGCGACAGAAGTGCGCATTTTGCACGCACGCCCTGGCTTCGCTTGCGCATGCGCCCCGTCACATCGCACAAAATACCCGGAAATGACCCTCTGCGCATGTGCAGAAGCCTTTGCGCATGCGCAGAGGGTATTTTTGTAAGCCGCAGCGACCGGGGGACCGGTTCGGGAGCGTGGACCGCCGGTCATCGCTGCCGGTTCGGCGATTTCCGCTACCGGTTCTAAAGAACCAGTCCGAACTGGCAGCAATCCACCACTGGGTGTATTCTCCTCCTTTTGTTTATATTCACCAAAAGATCTTGAGTTGCAACAATTCCAACAGAACTGCCAAAAAAGTCAATGTAGCTACAAAAAGTATCTTAAACTAAGAAAGTACCTTCAGAAGGGAAATGGAAAGGAAGACTATCAACAGTTAGCTTGGAAATGTAACAATGGAAATAGGAATGTGAAAGCTTTAATTGAACTGAAATTATCAAAGGATGCGAAGAGTAGGAGGAAAAACCAGGCTTTTTTAGATGTGTTCACGAGAAAGGAAAAAGAAAGAATTTGTATGTCAGCTGCCTAATAAAGAAGACAAATGTTAACAGATAAAAAAGAAAAAGATTCCCATTTGATTTTATTTTTTACAATGAAAAGATTGCGAAGGCCAAGTTGAAGGGGCAGGAATGAAGTCTGTGATTAACAGAACATGGTCAAAGAATGTCACTTCACTTGGAATGAGTTTTTAAGTCTCCAGGACTAGATGAAATTCATCTTTGGGTACTGAAAATTGTAGAGCATATAATAAAGAGACCAATCTGCAAGCTTTTGAGAAGAATGCTCTAATTATGGTAGTCAGCATAGATTTGTCAAAAACAAATCTTGATAGACGGATCTGTTTTGTTTTGTTTTTAATCAGTTATCAACCTTAATGGATTATGGGAATGCTGTAGCATACAAACCAGTAGTGGGTTTTAAAACCCGTTGCTACTGGAGCGCGCGTGTGATGCTTCTGCGCATGCGCAGAAGCATCCCGGGCGGATGGGCGGAGCCTCCTGCCACCGCCGATACCGGTTTGCAGAACCAGGCCGAAACGGGAGCAACCCACCGCTGATACAAACATACCTTGACTTCAGTAAAATATTTGACAGAGTATCCCAATAAATGTTCATCAAAAACTTAGTTAAATATAATTTGATGTCTTGACAATTACATGTATACCAAGCTGGTTCAAAAATTGTACTCAGTGCTCATCCAATTGGAGAGACAGATTAAGTGAAGGGCCTTGAAGATCAGTCCAGTGTATTCTTTAATAGTTTCATTAATGATTTGGATGAAGTGGTGGAAGGAATGCATTATCAAATCTGCAAATGGTACAAAATTGGGTGGGATAGAAGGCAGAAATAAAGCAGTCTTAATGGGCTGGAAAAATGGATGGAAAATGCCTGAACTAAACTTAATAGAGAAACTTGGCCAATAAGAGTTGAACAGATCCCACCCTCAGAGTGCTTTGTCAACCACATCATCAACAAAACATCCTAGATCCGTGATGGCGAACCTATGGCACACGTGCCAGAGGTGGCACGCAGAGCCCTCTCTGTAGGCATGCGCACCATCGCCAACTGCTCTTCTGGTTTCCAGCACACACATGCATGCCGGCCAGCTGACCTTCTGGTCTCCAGTGCGCACATGCGCGCCGGCCAGCTGATCTTCAAGTTTCCTGGGCTCCGGTGCACGCAAAGACCAGCTGGCCGGCACGCATGTGCGCGCCGGAAACCAGAACACCAGGTGGCCGGCGCGCACATGCGCG
>QLTV01003456.1:1883845-1918505 GCA_003457575.1 Thermophis baileyi
ATCAATTCCATATCCTTACATATAAAATGACACATGCGCGCACCGGCCACCTTGTCTTCGGGTTTCTGGCGCTCCGGCACACACGAAGTGAACCCAAAGACCAGGTGGACAGCGCGCACATGCGCACCGGCCACCTGGTCTTTGAGTTTCTGGGGCTCCGGCACGCGCGCATGTTCCGGTTTGGGCACTCGGTGCCGAAAAGGTTCGCCACCACTGTCCTATATGGTAACCACATTGGGAGAAGACTAAGTGACCTATGCTATGAGCTAGAGATGAATTGAATGGAATATTATGGGGACATGCCAGTTAAAAACAGCACCTGTTTTTTAGGCCCACCATGAGAGGGATTTCAAAATGAACCCCTACTGATTTTGGAACAGGTTCAAAGAAGGGCAACACAGATGGTCAGGGAATTAGAAAGTAAGTCCTACAGAGAAAACTGGGTCCATAAAACCTTGAGAAAAGATGATTGAGGTGGAGTATGGTAGTACCCTACAAACAGACCACATAGAAACAATTCAGTGCCAATCTCTCTCGTTCCAGAATGCAGAACGCAGGTTAACGGGTTTGAATGACATTCTAATTGAACATTACAAAAACTTTCTTTAAAGCAAGAGCTCTTGTTATGGTGGAATCACTCACTCAAAAAAAAAAAAAAAGGTTGTGGGCTTCCTTTCATTGGATGTATTCAAGAGGAAGTTGAACAGCCTTCTCCCTGGGATGTTCTACTTTGGATTCCTGCACTGAGAAGGACATTGGGCCCTTTAGCTTAAATGGTGCCTTTTAACTCTATGCATTGAAATGAAGCCCATGGTTTCATCGGAAACCTTCTCCCATATAGGCTCTCCTAAAAGACTTTCACCCCTGAAATTTGAACACTGAACCATTTTAGGATTACAAGTAGTCCTTGACTTAGGACCACAACTGAGGCCAAAATTTCTGTTGTTAAGAGAAACATTTGTTAAGTCAGTTCTGGCCCACTTTACGACCTTTCTTGCCACAGTTGTTAAGTGAATGATTGCAGTTAGTTAAGTTAGTAACATGGTTGTTAATTGCAACTGGCTTCCCCATGGACTTTGCTTGCCAGAAGGTTACAAAAGTTGATCACATGACCGCAGGACACTACAATTCATCATAAAGATGAGCCAGTTGCAAAGCATCTGAATTTTGGTCATGTGACCACAGGGATGCTGCAACGGTCATTAGTGCCAACACGGTCAAAAGTTCCTTTTTTGAGTGCCATTGTAACACTGAACGGTCGCTAAATGAATAACAATAATAATAATAACACTTACTTATATACCGCTTTACAGTGCTTTACAGCCCTCTCACAGAGTCAGCATATTGCCCCCAACAATCTGGGTCCTCATTTTACCCACCTTGGAAGGATGGAAGGCTGAGTCAACCTTGAGCCGGTGAGATTTGAACCGCCGAACTGCAGCTAGCAGTCAGCTGAAGTAGCCTGCAGTGCTGCACTCTAACCACTGAGCCACCGCAGCTCTTGAACTGTTGTAAGCCGAGGGCTGCCTGTTTACAGATAGAAAAGCCTTCATAGCATGGCAGGTTTGGATGGAGAAATGGGATTAGAACAGGGAAACACTTATGATGAATTCTCCTTTCTTTATTATCTCCAGTTGAAATGGCGAACTTTTGCTCCAGTTTAATATACAGATGTCCACAGGGAGAGGCAGAAGTGTCAAAATATATGCTATTACATCATGATGCAAAACCTGCAACTTACAACTCATGACACGTGTCAGGACATACAGTCAATATGCAAAGGTGGGATTTGCATTATGACATCACTGCTTGTGTGTCATTTTGGCTTGATATTTGGTTGATTCGTAGTCTGGAGGAGTAGACTCAACAATGCTTTATAGCAGCGGTTCTCAACCTATGGGTTGGGACCCCTTTGGGGGTTGAACGACCTTTTCACAGGGGTCGCCGCGCATGCTAGCCCGCCATCTTGGTGCCACCGTCAGCAGAGGTGAAATGCTCCCGGTTCGGCTGTGCCTGCGGGTCGCCGGACAGCCGGTAGCGACGGAAGCGGGAGACTTTGCCCAGACGCTGCGCATGCGCAGAGGGTAAAAGAACCCAAATGGCGGCATCCGGGCGGGTGGGCAAAGTCTCCCGCTTCCATTAATACTGACCACTCTAAACGCAAGGGGAAAACAATATTTGTGAGACACTAAGAACGAGGAAGTCTTTTGAGAAATCGATCCTGAGTAAATGGATGACTCATTGAGCTAACACAGTAGACAAAACTGATGTTTTGGCCAGAGCGGGAGAAAAAAATATATTTTGAGATAATCTCTCCATCAATTTCTAAAGTTACTTATGGGAAAATTGCAGAGCTGCGTAAGAAACTCTGAGCTCTTCCCCTCTTTGCCAGGCTTTGATTATCCTGGAGAGAAACCATATTTTAAGAATTTTTCATTTCTAGCTAAAATCACTCAAAGGGAAGCTGAGCAGTTGGGCAGCCAACTCTGAGCTTTTCCTGTCCTTGAAAGCTTTTGCTTATCCCAGGAAGTCTCTCTCTGAGCCAACTGGGGCTGAGTCTTCTTGAAAGACTGGATGTGAGCCCAGGCAGTGCAATGACAAAGCAGGCAGAAGCCTGCACAGGGTCTCACCTAAAATGGATTTGTAGTTGCAGCCTCTAGGAAGCTGCTGAGCTTTCTAGGAGCTGATCTTAATACCTCCAGTGTGATGCCTCCTTAGACCACATGTGCCCAGCTTTTGGGTATCCCTGGAGCAGCCCTACTGAGTTGTGACATAGCCTGGAAGATTTTGTCAAGCTAAGCCCAAGAACGTCCCAAAGGTGCTTTTTTCAAGAGGCAACTGGACTTTAAGTCCAGTTGCCTCTTGAAAAAAGCACCTTTGGGACAACCATGACCTGGATGACTGAGAATCTCCATAGACATTAAGCCCAAGAATGATGCAGACCAATTCTTCGAGAATTCAGTTCTTTATTTGCATACACACAACAGAATCTTTTCAGACTAAACCCATACTACTCTCACCCTAACAGATATACCCTAGGTGATTCTGTAGAGTGTCTATCCTAACTCTCTTCCTCTTCTCCTAACCATCCCTGGGCTATGCTGCTTCTTGTCCCCACCTCCCCCTTTCTGGAATATACTCCTTCCTTCCTGGGAAACTTCTGCTTCATTGTAGCCCATTGCAAAGTTATCTGTACAGTAGTTGTGTACGGATAAAAAAAAAAAGAGTGATATATCAATAGTTCCCTGAATTGCCCTCACCTATGCCAAGGTGACCAAGGAAAACAAGACGCACGCTGAGCTGATCCAGTTAAAAACACTAACAAGTAGCTATTGCAAGGGAACACCAACCTTAATTCTCTTCCTTCTATGAACTTTTGGAAGCCCAGTGTTTCACCAGTCCTTGAAAATCAGGTCTATAGACAGGAAGGTATATGCCTTCCTTCCTTCCTTCCTTCCTTCCTTCCTTCCTTCCTTCCTTCCTTCCTTCCTTCCTTCCTTCCTTCCTTCCTATTCCCAGTATTATCTATCTTTATTTACAAGTTGACTTCTCAGTTTCCTTCCTCTTTGTTTACCTTGAGCCTATCTGCCTCTAGGTGAGATTGGCAGCATACAAGTCGAATGAATGAATGAATGAATGAATGAATGAATGAATGAATGAATGAATGAATGAACAGATCTGCCTTTTCAGTCTCTTTTTTTCTTCCTCTCTCTGCACCCTTGACCCTCAAATTGAATTTCTTCTCCCTGCTCATCCAACACCTTCTATAGGAATGGTTAGCACAGACTACATCGCTCTTCCTAAAAACTGCTGGGTATGTATTGACCCATCAGTAGGCCCCCAAATTCTTCATTATTGTCTCTCAAGACTGTTTAAATGCCCTTTCCTGATTGAATGCAATTTCCCCAATGATGGCTACTTCATTGTTATTTCCCACTGACTTGCTTTCCTTCTGCACATTTAATGGAAAACCCTAAACCAACACTTGGAAGCAATTACATATTCTTATTTCCCTCTAGCTTAACTTTCTTTTTGTAAGAAAATCTTTTTCAGTTCTAGGATTTCCTTTCTTTTTTATTATTTCAATGTTTGGTTTCATTAGTAGCACTCTTTTATGGCTGCAGGTAGAAACCTCTGTAAACAGATTTCACTTGGGGAAAAAAAACTTATTTAGCATGACTCCGGAGACTAGCTCCCTAATAAATTTCTTATACCCTGCAGTATTTTTAACAGTTAACACATTACCTTGCTTATACACGATCGATAAGAGAGTTAATTTACATCCTGTAAAGGTGGGAAAAATGCCCCCAGTATTAATCTTTCTGGTCTAATGCTAATTGCCAGTGCATGTATTGTAGCAATGTGTGTTAACACCAACGCAGTTAAGGGTTTGGCAGCATTCCTGCAATATTTATTACTGTTCTTCATGATGTGAAAGTTTGTAATAAAAAATAATTTATAGAAATCTGAAGTTTGGCCCAATACTTTTGCAATATATATTCATGCTAATTTTAAGAAATAGTGTCTTTGGTATTAGTATTGGGAAGTATTATTTTATATTCTGGAAGAAAAAAAAAAAAAAAAAGACTTGTTCATGAATATTTTTGTTTTTATCCAGTATATCAGATGCTTAAAATGTTATACCCAAAATAAATGTTTTTAGTGTTACTGATAAAAGGAGTAAAGAAGAACAGGAGTTTTTTTTAATACTGTCCACCGCATGGTTTATCCAAAAGATATCTAAATTTTATTGATTTATCCACTTACATAGAAACCTATACAGGGGTGGGTTCTGACTTACCTCACTACCAGTTTGCTTCCTCCCACGCCGCGTGGGCGCATGCGTGTTGTGTGCCGTGCGGCCACGCCACATGGGCACGTGCATGCGCAGTGCTGAAAATCCAGCTTCTGCGCATGCGCAGAAGCAAAAAACAGCTTCTGCACATGCGCAGAAGCAAAAAACAAGATGGCGCTGCCTCCGGTGCCGCCGAGAGAGCCAGTTCAGGGGCGTGTCCAGCCGGCCATCGCTGCTGGTTCGGCGAGCGAGGGGAAATTCCCACTACTGGTTCTAAAGAACCGGTCTGAACCGGCAGGAACCCACCTCTGAACCTATAGCTTGTTCTACCCAAGTGGCAAAGTGTACATTACAAAAATACAAATCCTTCATGCCCTGACCAAAAATGAAAAAAGAAAAGAAGGAACAAAATGTCAAAACTTTATATATTTCAGTCATACATCGAGGACTTGATATCAGCCCTATTAAACATGGTTTTTGGATCATTCTAAAATACACTTAGGTTTAACATTGTTGAGTCTGTGGGGTCCTTGTTGGTCTCTGTGCTTGTTGGTTTTCTTGCAGACCTTTCATTACCATACTAGATATCTGATGAAGCAACGTAGTTGATGTAATGAAACGTTTGCAAGCAAACCACCAAACACAGAGAGCACCAAGGACCTCACAGTTCAAACCTGAGCTACAAATAATCTCTTCTATCAATGTTGGGCCTCTCCTTAAAGTTGATCTTCAAAGACCAAATGCAAGGCCTGTGTCTATAGTGGAATAAAAATGAAAGGAGAGTCCTTCAAACCAATGTCACAATTGGGATTGCACCTCCCTGCACCTCCCTATGTAGTTTGCAAAGATATTCATGCAATTGCTAAATAGGTCACATCTCATGTCATATATATTTGGAACAGCATTCCTATATTCTATGGTTTTGGAACCACAACCAGTGCCTTTTTATCATAGGCACATCACTTTTTTTGAGAGCAAAAGCTTCATTTGAATCTTGTGGAATGTCTTCATCTAGACAAGGGAAAGTTGGACTAGACAATGTAGAAAAAGGGCATGTTCAGGATAGAAATCACATATAGATAGCATAGCATAGCATTTAGACTTATATACTGCTTCACAGTGCTTTACAGCCTCTCTAAGCGGTCTACAGAGTCAGCATATTGCCCCCAACAATCTGGGTCCTCATTTTACCCACCTCGGAAGGATGGAAGGCTGAGTCAACCTTGAGCCTGGTGAGATTCGAACTGCCAAATTGCAGTCAGCCAGCACTCAGGAGAAGTAGCCTGCAGTGCTGCATTCTAACCACTGTGCTACCATGGCTGTGCCACCACGGTCCACATATGCTTTAAACTCATCATCAAATCGAATTCTTATTACAGTCAAAGACTAACATAAGGATCTTCTTTTTCTCATGTTGGCCATGTTGAATTTAGGTTATAAGATGTAAAATCTCATCACATCTGAAGAATGCTGTTATGCACCTCCTGAGCTAGATGGGAATTGTTGTATCCACTGTGTTTGTATCTCCAGCTTTATGGGGTTTTCTCAATCTGTTCAAAATGTCTCAGGTTGAGCTTTCTTTTATATCATGTCAATGGCAATTGTATATGAGAATCATGAATTCCTCCAGTGCTTATAATAAAGGATGCTCATGTTACATTTTGAGAAAAAAGAAAGGTTGTCTCAATATGCTAACCTCCTCCATCTGCATGCAACAATATCTTTACATAGAGAGAGAGGGTTATTATTAAATATGGTATTATTTAAATCTCACTAGATGGATAATTACCAGCAGAAATAAATTAAGCAGAGACATTCTGGATCTAATGAATTATTGTGCACCCATTCTCTAGTTCATATACTTTCTGAAAAAGGTGTAAGAAGATACTGCAATTAGTTGACGTACTACAGCTTATTTAAAACCAGTGGCCATTATACAATAATTAGATATATTCTTCCCTTGCCTAAAGTTTTCTCAGCATCAATCAAGATATCAATTTTTTTTGTCTTTCTACCATATACAAGGCTAGTTTGTAAAGTATGAAATGTATTTTTGTTTATTAAATCAAAATATTTTAATTTTAAGATTGGAAATCTTCCATCCTCCTCCTCCTCCTCCTCCTCCTCCTCCTCCTCCTACCCCACTTCCTTTGCTGTTTATCTTCTCCTCCTCCTCCTCCTCCTCCTCCTCCTCCTCCTCCTCCTCCTCCTCCTCCTTCATACCAAAAAGTGTAAGAGAAGTAGCAATTTTAGAGAGAATTTTCTGGCTGAAATAACGAGACCTGTTCAGGTGTTCCATTGCACTTCCAGTTCTCTGAAAATGTCTTATAGGTTTCCTTACTAGCGAGATTCATTCCCCCCCCACCCCCATTTTAACTTCAGACATATGGCAGCAAAATGCTCGATGACAAATGCTCCTTTCCCTTCTGGTGATTCATCCTCAGTGTTTTTTAAATAGCAAGACATTGATAATGTCTACCAATCTAAGCCAAGTCAAAGCTTCCTACTGTTTCTTCATTAATGGGTCTTTGTAATGAATTGCCTTTTCCCACTGCATCAGTTGAAGAAAATCCAGATAAAGTAAATTATTAAAATTCAAAATGCAAGGTTGTTACCATCGCTGTGGCAACTAGATGTCTTTGCTGAATTGGTAGCTGCAATTGAACCCTCTTTGAAATATATTCAAATGCTCAGTTATTACGGGGATCAGCTAAAGTTCTTTATTCCAGATATACACCTGGATTGAAAATGATTTAATTTATTGCATTAGCTATATAATTTATTCTTGGCAACCCAGATAGCAGTACAGAATGTGAAATATGTCAGATTTCTTCCTAGTTATTCTAATGTAATGAAAAGTTACGAGAATGATGCAGTTCTGCACAACAATAATTTTTGTATTATATAGAAAAATGCCAAATAGGATGTACATGAGGATCCAAAATCATTCCAATTTATACCAGCTGTAGAAATAACTAGGAACTTTTGTAGAAATGTTGTATTTACAACATATAATATTTTTTTTTAAAAAAACCTTTGAACATTTTACCCTGCAAACCATTCCTTTTTGGAAAGGCACCGTAAAAATATTTTCTGTTTTGGACATTCTGTCTATTGGAAGAACAACAAACAGAAAACCTTCCACAGTGCCTTTTCAAGAAGAAAATTTGTTGTTTCAACTTCCTTCCATTTCAAATATATGCATTTTTTTAATCCAGGTCCAGTTGCACAGGCATAACCTCAGGTTGTCTTCTAAAGTAATTTTAGGGGTTCAATCATTATGCTGAAGCCAGGAGGTGGTGGTGGGGGTTATTGCTTTTTATTGTTTTTATATTGGGTTTTTATTGTTATAAGCTGAAAGTGACTTCGGCAGACATGTAAATTTTCTTAAATAAATAAACAAATAAACTTTGTCTATTCTCAGTCTTATCTGCCTAAAGTTTTATAAAAGACAGAGACAGAAACCTCCACAGCTAATCATTGTGAGGGATGTGAGTCACTTTTTCTCCACACAAGGTTGTGGTGGGGAAAACAGAAGGCCAAGCATTAGGTAGGTATTGCCCCTTGAGTTGATCCAATCAATTTATTTTTGAGGAAAATAAATAAATAAATGCCTTGGTAGATCACAATGAAAATCCACCCCTTATGTATAGTACCTGCACTGTGATACCACTCCTAAAAGGTAAAGGGGAAAGGTTGTGTTGCAACGTATTTTTCAGTACTTGTTCCTCCCATCCTTCTGCAGGTGCCTATAGATAGAGGTCTTCTCCAGCCTCCTTTCTTAGACTAAGAATGAACCAACTTTTTCAGACTGAGGGCATTTGGTGGCTGTATGATGTGTCAAGGGCCATTTTCATTCTCAAAAAAATGGGTAGGGTCAGGGCAACATTGGAAAGGTCAGGACAAAAACAATTTAAAATGTAAACCTTGGTGCTTTTTGTTAACTTGAAGAATATTTAATCTAAATTTAATTGAAATTCAATACTTCTAAAGTGTTGTGTCATGAAAGTCACCAGAATATTGCTGCCATTTTGTGGAAAGGATCTCAAGGTAACATATCGGGGCTGCATATCGCAGTTGCCTAACTCTAACTAAAAAAATGGTCCAATCTTTATGACATTGAAAAAGGTCAACTTTAGGAAATGAAGGGTGGATTGAAGGATCCAAGAATACCACATATGTGATATACCATACTTGTCTTGTATACCTGAACAAACATTCTACATTTTGAACTTCTGATCAACCTACTTCTGTCGGTCATTGACAAAGGACCCAAATTGAAATTTGGAACTGCAAATCTTCTACTTGAATCACCACAACAATTTCTTAAATCATCTATACCCGAGGTGTCCAACCTTCACCGCTTTAGGACTTGTGGATTTCAACTTCCAGAATTCCCCAGCCAGCAACTGTGATATGCAGCTCCTGAGAGTGTTACCCTGAGATCCTTTTCTACAAAACGGCAGCAATATTCTGGTGACTTTCATGCATGGCTGGCTAGGGAATTCTGGGAGTTGAAGTCCACAAGTCTTAAAGTGGCTAAGGTTGGACACCTCTGACCTAAACCAAGAAGAAAAAGTAGAATAGCCCAAAAGAGTGGAACGTAGGTGAGACACTTCCATTCTGCGGAAGAATGCTTCTTCTGTCTGATCTGCCTCAAAAACCTTTCCAAACATGACACTCCTCAAATGTAATATACTTTGATGATAAACTAGATTAACTTTCCCCAGTGCAAGAGAAAGGCCACCTGTTGCCAAAATGTCCATGTTCTTGTTGGCTGTCTTGTAACTGTCATCACTTCAATGCAATCTGCACCTAACATGATGGAATATAATGAATATGTCAGGAGTTGGCCGTCAGCCATCCGAGTACATGAAAACTTGGCTTACGTACAGTGTCAGCGTGGAGGCCTTGCCTATCATCTTGTGCAAAGGATTTCTGCACCACTTGATTTGTTTGCTCAGGGTTTGTTTTTCTTGGAGGGGAACACATTTACTGAATGGCTTTTTGACAGCCCATCCAAACATTTGCAGTTTGGGAAACCAGTGCTTCCTCTTGCAAGCCTCTTAACTAATGGGCGGTATGAAATGCCACTGCTGCTGATTGCACGAGGTGTTTATTCTTGGTATATTACCATGGAAAGGTTTAAATGAGGCTTGAGTGTTTACCTAGGATGGAATAATCCCATGATATAAAAAGACTCTTACCGTTTCAGGGCTACCCTTTTAAATCATGCAACCGTGTGTTGGTTTTTATGCACAGGCGGTTCTTGACTTACAACCATTTGTTTAGTGACTGTTTGCAGTTACAACGGCACTGAAAAAAGTGACTAATGAGCATGGTGGCGCAGTGCTTAGAATGCAGTATTGCAGGCTAATTCAGCTCAATGAGTTCGATCCTGACCAGCTCAAGGTTGACTCAGCCTTCCATCCTTCCGAGGTCGGTAAAATGAGGACCGAGATTGTTGGGGGAAATATGCTGACTCTATCAAGCGCTTAGAGAGGGCTATAAAGCACTGTGAAGCAGTATATAAGTCCAAGTGCTATTGCTTTTGTTTTTCACACTTACAACCATTGCAGCCCATGGATCTCTGTAGTCAAAATTTGTGTGCTTGGCAACTGGCATGTATTTATGACAATTGCACTGTTCTGGGCTCATGTGATCACCATTTGTAACTTTCCCAGCTGGTTTCCGGCAAGCAAAATTAATGGGAGAAGCCAGATTCACTTAACGATTGCATAATTCACTTAACAACTGCAGCAATTCGCTTAACAACTGCGGCAGAAAAGGTTGTAAAAGGGCTGCAAAACTCCCTTAATAACTGCTTTGCTTAGCAATGAAAAGTTTGGGCTGAATTGTGGTCATAAGTCAAAGACTACCTATACTTTCTCTATTGTAGACTTTATTTTCTTTAAACAAAAAGGGACACATCCAATATTGCATAAGGGAATGTTGACTCCTGTGATGGGACTGAGCTTTTTCTCCTTTCATCCCTAATGTACCCTCAAAAGCCACTCTGGATTTTAGTGGGACACTCCCAGGCAGTTTTTAAAGGGTGCGGGCAAAAGATGGGGAATTCCGATCTGTACTCACTGTTAGATTTCATCTATTGTTTAGTTTGCAATGTTGCAGGATCCAATCTGAGTCGGTCACCGGGGACCACAGATTGGTTCTTCCAAGCTTTTGGGCTTGTCCTGGAGCTCATCCTCAGGGAACTTTTCAGTCTCTAGGACGTGTCTATGTATCTCCACACATTGATCAGACTCCATCCTGAGAATTGTACCTAGTTCTGGGTACTACATTTTAAGGAAGAGTCAGAGAACATGACATATGTAACACATACAAAGAAGGATAATGAAAATGATCAGGACACTGGAAAACTACAGGTAGTCGTCACTTAACAACCAGTCGTTTAGAAATCAAAGTTACAATGGACCTCCCCAGAACTACTTACGATCTGATTTTGAACTTCCAACATGATCATATGATCAGATTTGGAGCACTAGGCAACCGGCTCACATTTACAGCTGTTTGCGGTGACCTGCAGGCATGTCAACATGATTTTTAGTGTTTTTTTCTTTTTTTGCTGGTTTCTAGCATGTACTTCAGTTTCTAGTAAAAAATGCCCATTAGGGAAAATGTGTTTGCTTAACAACTGTGGTGTTTGCTGAGCCACCACTGCCCCCCCCAAAAAAGTCAGAAAATTGGGTGGGTTAATGATGACTTAATGATCACTAAGGTTTACCACCATAATTCCAGGCTCAATTATGTTTGTAAATCAAGGACTACCTGTAAATTTTACAAGGAGTTAGTAAGGAAACTGTCTGTGTTTAATTCTGAATAAAATGACTTGGAGCAGGGAGGTGATATGATAGCTTTTGTTATTTTCAAGTAATTGACTGGGTTTCTCGTGCACAAAAAAAATATATACTAAAATTATTCTCCATTGTCTTTGAGTACAGGACCAGAATAGCATAATCTGTCCTTCTCTTCTTCATTGTCTTTCACGTTTGCTCTTATTTCATAAGAAAGACAAAGAATCCCTCGTACCAACATACCTGCCAGGGTTGGATTTCAAATCCAACTCTAGCACATTTGATTATGATTAGGTTATAAAATCAGAGGAAAATAGTTCAAAGTGGTTGTTAATGAATTGGCCAGGATTAAGATTATCTTTGTGACTATCAGAAATAAAATTAAAACATAAGTAGTTTGCAAAATATTTCTTCGGGGAATATTTGCCACAGATGGGATCACAGAGACTTAGACATGAGTCTTATCTAAATCTAGCAGCAAAAGAGAAAGTATGAAGGCCGGGAAATTAATAATGGAATGAGCTGAGGTTAATTGGCTTGAGAAAGATGTTCTTGCTCGGATGGTAGATTATGGTAATAATTCCTTTCCCTTGGGCGGAAGAGGCGGAAGTTATGAACATTGAGGAAACCAACTGTGACTGACTCGCAGCCTCCCTTAACATGCTGTAAAGATCATCTGTAGAAGAAAGGCAGCAATGTTTGTTGAGTGTATATACTTACCTGGGAAGCTCTCAGTGTCATTCAAGTTTTGGTTATTTATGGATGTAGGTAGGTTTGATTGACTTGGTAGAATTAAAATTATGACTCATGAGCACATGGATTTTCTCATACCCGTGACACGAGATTCCTGACGCTGTTCTGTTCTACATCTGATTGAGGTTAGATCTTGTAAAAATTTCCCCAGCCATACTAGAGCTGCTAATGACATAATGGTTCCCACGAGACAAAGGCATTACGGAAATGGTGGTCCCAACATCAGTTACTTTAGCCTTCCCTAGATATTACTGCTCAAGTGGTCATGCTTTTAGACATGCTTGTCATATTTAGTAAGGCTCTCGCAATGACAGATGACTCTATCAATGTCAATTTCTCTTGGTTTCAAATCTGAGAGTCATTTCATCCTCTTCTCCATCCATTACTTCTCACAAAAAATGAATACATTTTTGTGCATCTTTTTAAAAAATGTACAAATGTTTTAATACAATGTTGCATAATGTATGTATTTTTGCAGTGCATTTTCATTGATATGATCTCTTTTGGTGTGTTATTCTACATTGTATGCATATATTTGCAAAGGCCTTTGGAAAGAATGACTAGTGCTCCTTTCTTCCTTTCTGTTTTTCTCTGGATTTCTTTCTTTCTTTCTTTCTTTCTTTCTTTCTTTCTTTCTTTCTTTCTTTCTTTCTTTCTTTCTTCTTTCTTTCTTTCTTTCTTTCTTTCTCTTTCCCATTGTTTTTTTTTCTTTTCTGGTGTTTTTGTGCTTTCTGTATTGTTCTTTGTTTTTCAATTGTAAACCACTAGATGATAGAAGTAGGGGAGCATATACAATTAATAAGTTGGTTGCACAGTCTGCCAAATGTTTAGACTGGAATTGGCATTTTTGTCCACCTACTTGCTAAGAATCTGAGAAGGGCAGATGTTGTTGCTTAATAATATTAAAGGCATCGTTGCAGGATGTAAGCTGCTCCAAGTAAAGCTGCCTCTTGAAATTGACTGATGGTGATTTTGTCAATGCTGATAGTGTTCAGGTGAGACTCCAGATGTTTTGGGATTGCACCCAAGACACCTATTACTATTGATACTATATTTGCTTTGTTTTGCCACAGTTGTTCTACTTCTATTTGCAGATCTTTATATTTTGTGATTTTCTCCAGTTCTTCTTCTGCTGTCTACAGGTACTTCAAGGGTTCACTATACAGATGTTTTTGTCTTTCTTATTTACAACTGTGAAGTCTGGGGTGTTATGTGGCAGGTGCTTGTCTTTTTTGAATTCTAAAGTCCCAGAACACTTTAGCTTCTTCATTTTTCCTTACTTTGTCTACTTTGTGGTCCCATCTGTTCTGGCTTGCAGTCAAATGTTATTTCTTGCAGATCTTCCAGTGCACCATTGTTACTATGTTGTCATGCCAATGTTTGTAGTCAGTCTGTGCAACCTTCTTGCAGCAGCTAACTAGGTGATCCGCTGTTTCTTTAATTTCTTTTGGACAGGTGGCATTTGCTGTCTTCTCAGTTCTTCTTTTGTATGCATTACTGTTATTATTATTTCATCTTTTATGCATTTTGTGCACAATCTTCTCTCTTATGCACTTTATATTTCAAGATCCATTATTAGCCATAAGAATAGTTGAATTGTGGAATAAGTATGGGATATACACATAAGGGAGAGTCTCATTAATGTATGAATCAACAGACTGAGGGGCAAATTCTGTGATCACTTGGGCAACAAAGTAAAGAATTCATTCTTGTCTGTATACTTACAAAGAATCCTGTGTTCAGATGAGTGTATGGATAAGTTTTTTTTAACATCAAGTTCTAACAAGATGCAAACTATAAATAGGCAGAAAAAATAACCATGAGGAACAAGAAGAAGAACTGCTACCAAGAGAACAGTCAGATAAGAGAAATCTGAGTCCAGAGCAGTACTGTAATCTGAGTAAGCATCTCATACATGACCTTCTCTAGGACAGGTTGTCCCTGACTTATGACCACAATTGAGCCCAAAATTTATATTGCTAAGTGAGACAGTTGTTAAGTGAGCTTTGCCCTATTTTATGACCTTTCTTGCCACAGTTGTTAAGTGAATCACTGCAGTTTTTAAGTTAGTAACATGGTTGTTAAGTGAATCCAGCTTCCCCATTGACTTTGCTTGTCCAAAGTTCACAAAAGGTGATCGCATGACCCCCAGGACACTGCAGCCGTCATAAATATGAACTGGTTGCCAAGCATCCGAATTTTGATCACATAACCCTGGAGATGCTGCAACGATCATAAGTGTGAAAAACGGTCTTAAGTCACTTTTTTTCAGTGCCGTTGTAACTTTGAATGGTCACTAAATGAACTGTTGTAAGTTGAGGACTATCTGTCCTCACAAATATAAAGGGGAGGTGTGTGGGAAGGGAGAAGCGCATCCAGACCTGCAGGTTTGTTTACAGCAGGGGTGGGGAACTATGGCCCTTTTATGACTTGTGGACTTCAACTTCCATGCTGGCTCCGGAATTCTGGGAGTTGAAGTCCACAAGTCATAAAGGGGCCATAGTTCCTCACTTCTGGTTTACAGTAACCTCATAATAAAAGTACTACAGTATTAGAGTTTGTGACTTTGGTTTCCTAGTCTGATCTACCTTGGAGCACTGACATAAACACAGATGGCTTGACAAGTCATGTGTCAGTTTTTGGAGACAGGGTCTTCTTAAGGTGTGTAGCAGCCACTACCTCAGGCTGTTCTTGGTTCTGCACTTTTTGACCATAGCTATAACCCCTTAGCTTCAAAGGAGACACTGCCAGTGCAGACTTGACCATAACCATCTTGTTAATTGATTTTTAATTAATATCCCACATTATTTCAACCCCTAATTTGTCTTCTTTTCCCATGGGTTCATTTGAATAAAAGAGGATTTTTCTTATGTCAGATATTACCATCTGGGGAGACCTATTGTACATAATGACAATCTTTTAATATATTCTATTAGGTTTTAACAGTCTCCATATCGGCATCATAAAATGAAGATATAATGGCAGTCTATATATAATGCAGATCTTTTTTCTCTCTATTGTCTTCTAGATTTAATATATGCTATACAGTTTAAAAAGAGAGAGCGAAAGCAAACTTTCTTAGTTTTCATCTGCCTCAGCATACAGGTTCCCTGATTCCACACATAAAAGGGCATATTTTGGTTTGTTTTTTTTAAATAGCCACTGAGAATGGTAAATTAACAAGAAGCTGAAAGGAACTACTGCCTAGATTACTGTTAGACTCAAGACTTTTGTATTTTGAGTGCCACGATCACTCTATCCCATCATGATAGCTGTTTCACATTTATAACCATTAAAAAAAACATTGTTAGGTTGAGTTCTGAAGATTTAACTGAAGTTTTATTGACATCCCTTTGTCCCACTTTGAAACTTTTGAAACCCACAGGTGGTACATATACTTTTAGTTGGGAACTACTGGCGTAGAGCCATTTTGAGACAAATATTGATTTTTGGTGACATGCTTATGCTGAAAGAAGTAATTGGGAAGAAAATTTAAAAGCAGGCGGGGACATAAGCAAAAGGAAAAGGACTTTTGCAAAATTATTTAATTGCACTAGTTAGATTTGGCAACATTTCATTTAACTGAAATGTCATGCTTCACCTTTATTAATGTTAAACTTTCTTACCAAACTATTGAATGTCAGCAGCACCAAGGAAAGTCCTCTGGATCTGCCATCTATGGAAAAGCAACACAACACATAAGCTCTGGTTTATGCCTTGGTTTAGACAGAACTGAATCTTAGACAATCTTGAGCAGGGGTGGGAAGCTATGGCCCCGTGACAACCTGTAGACTTCAACTCCACATATTCCAACAGCCAGCATGGTTGGCTCAGGAATTCTGGGAGTTGAAGTCCACAGGTGGTCAAGGGGCCATAGTAGTCCACCTGTGGTCTTGAGGCTATCTCTATTTCAATTATGAACTTTGTGGGGGGGGGGAGGCAACTGAAGTTCAGAGCTGTCCATTTAGTGTCATCCCATCTAGAAGAGGGTGAGTAAACTTTCTCAAATGAACCATTATGTGACTGTAAAGTAGGAATCACCTTCAATGAAGAATAGAGAGTAGTAGTTACTGAGTCACTGCTGCTCTATGCAACTTGTTTTCCTGCTGTGTGATAAAGGCCTGAGACAAATGAATAAAATCTACCCATGGATCTTCCTTTTTCTTTTCATATTTGTACTAGAGGAGGAGGAGGAGGGCATTTAAATATTAAATGTAACATGAGATATCAGATATCAGTGAAAATGTCAGTTCCACAAAAGCATTTGTATTCATTTATGATACAAATGGAAAGTAATAATTCTCTGCACTTCCCTAGCATTTTTATTAAAGGTTCCTGCTGTGCTTTGTAAGCATCCATTAATTAAGCCATGAAGTCTCCTGGAAGAAGGCAGTTTGCTACAGTCCTTTTAACAATCCAACCCAGCAATATGTAGCATAGGATTTGCAATATGTCTAATTTGACATAGTGCCTTTCAAAGGCGCATTAGAGTTGAACACTTAAATTGTTCCGTAGCTTTTCAAAATCTTATTCTTCAGGGTGCATATTTTCATTTCAGCTTTATATTGCTTTATTGAAGGAATAATGTGCAATTTCCCATTCACTAGAGGATTCATATTTTACCAGGAGCACTTTAAGGTTAAGTCATGTTTTGGTATGTCTGCTAGTTACTGAAAAAAAAAGTTGGATTTAATATGCATAGGTATAGAACTGAGTGGCATGCTGGCTGCCAACCTCCCAAAAGCAGGAAGTATCTCACAAGACCAAGACAAAAATTCTATTTTGATTCATTTCAGGTACTGAATTTAATTTTATAAAGTTAATAGGATCATTGCCCACGTATTCAAAACCTGTACAAAATTCGCTGCCATATTTTGGAAGGGTTCTGGAGGACACAGTGAAGACTTTTGATGGGTGATTGCTACCCAGGGCCTCAGATGGTCTTCTGTCTATATCATGGGTATCCAACCTTGGCAACTTTAAGACTCGTGGACTCCACCTCCTAGAATTTCTCAGCCAGCCATGCTGGCTGGGGAATTCTGGGAGTTGAAGCCCACAAGTCTTAAAATTGCCAAGGTTGGACATTCCTGATTTAGATTATGGATTATGGATGCATAATCTGCAATCTAACCGGTGTATGCAGCATCTTGGAAGTTTTTTTTGTAGAACCTCAGCCCCAGTTTATCTGATTTATTTTTTTGAGTCTTATATATTAAAACTAACTGCAAGACTGGGTAAGGCAGGAAAGGATGAATGACGTAACCTTCTTCATACTAAAGCTTCCACATCTTTAGTAACCAGTTTTGCAGAGAACAAGAGAAAGAAAGAGCAGATGGAATTGAAGAAGAATGTGGTTGGATCATATCCAATTTTCCTTGTTCCAACAGGTAACCCTTTAGCCACTAAAAGTAGTACACCCATGGTTAAAATGAACGTACAGAGGATTTAAGAAGGACTGAAACAGTTAAGGTATCTATATTAAATATAGTATTTTCTATTTCTCTCTTGCTTCATGGAATATGAAATGGGAGGGACAGCAGCTGCTGGTGACACCCAGAGGTGGGTTCCTACCGGTTCTATCCAGTTCTTTAGAACCGTTAGTAAACTGGCGATGACATCCCAGAGCCGGTTCTGTCGGTGTCTCCGTGGGTGCCGCCATCTTGGATTTTGCTTCTGCGCATGCACATAAGCTATTTTTTGATTGCTGCGGGGGGGGGGGGGCAAAGCGTGCACGCGCACCCGGCACGACCCTGAGCGAACCAACAGCAAAAGGATCCAGAACCCACCCCTGGTGACACCTGATGACATCAGTAGTTTTTACAGCATTTGTATGGAATACATTGTTACCACAACTTTTCAGGGTGCAGGTGAAAGAAAGCGCCTTGGAGAAGGAACATAAAAGATTCCAAGAATGCACATTCATCAGTTCCCTGGAGCAGTTCCATTAGACCAAAAGAGCCAAATATTAAACTTATTGAGTTAAATGTAAACTTTGTAATTATACACCAATTGTTATTCAGACCTAATGAACATCATGTGGTTTCCAACATAGTTGCCATAGTTAGTGGAATATGTGCTCAACCACCATCAGAATACAAGTAGGTAACATCTGTAGATTATGGAGCAAATTTAAAAGGCACTGAACATTTGAGGAAATGCTTCAATGTGGTGGGCTAAGACTGTGCCATTTTAATATAATTTCTATTTTTCATTTATGAGGGTTTGAAAAACTCCCCTCTCCCACATGCACATAATATACAGAGGCTCGATGAATAGCTCAGCTGAAAGGAAGCCAATACAAGCAGTCAAGAGTTGTTATGTAGGATTAATTTATCTGGTTCCCAGGAATCTCTTGCAATTTATCAGCTTGGTTTCAGTGCTTCAACAAAGAAGGTTGAGAAATCCCATTATGGACATTCTGGAAATAGCTACTTGACTAGGACAGTCAGTTCCATGACCCATGTCCAAATTGTTTCATTCGACACAAATTGCTTCCACATCTTTAGTAATCAATTTTGGAAAGGACAAAAGTTAAATGTACCCTAGATATCAGCAGCTTAATTCTTGTGTTGTCTAAAATGCATAACCACTTGTCTGCCTGCTTCAGCTGCTCAAGACTGCTTCATCAATCCACTTCCCATATTTTAAAATTATTCCTCTCTCATGGCTGCCAAATCAGCTACATCATACTGGCTCTATAAATATGTCATCATTAGTAAATGTTCTGCAAAATTACTGTTATTTGAATTCTTAGGACAGCAAAACAATAGTGGTTTCATGCACTAAATGACAACTCTGATGTTTATCTCTTTTGTTTTTTATTTGCTTTTCTGAACCATTATGACTTATTCTCAATTTTGTTTAGTTGCCCCTTGGAAAGAAAGGATCCTATTCCGCCTAATAGATCTAAGGGTTCCCATTAAAATCTATAGAGCCCATCTACTTCATATTGAGTTTTGTTCATTAAAGAAAGCATCAGCATCAATCAGTGTAGTTATTTCTGTAAAATCTAAAGAAAACGAAATACCACATTTTAAAGCTGTGACCACTTCAGCAATAAGCAACACCATCTCCATCATGTATTATTTAGATCAGCGGCCCCCAATCTTTCCGGCTCCAGGGACTGGTTTTGGAAAAAAAATGGTCTTCCACGGATCGGAGGAGGGATGGTTTCATGCACACAACTCGGATCCCGCACATGCTCAGATTAAGCTTCACTGACTCACCTGCTGCTTGCGTGGCCCGGTTCCCAACAGGCTATGGACTGGTACTGGTCCACGGGACCCCCAATTTAGATTGCCCAAAAATTGGGAATGTATTAGAACTCCCTGCTAAGAGTTGGGCTCTTCTAAATGTAGGCTGTGATAATATATGAGAATTGAGACCCCCTCTGACTTCATGATGGACTAAATACAAACAAAACTTCATGAACCTCACATGCAGTAATCTCTTAAGATGGGAAATTCTACTTTTAAGGCAGGTTGCCAGAATGTTGTTGTTCTTGCTTTAAATAGTAAGAGGGCATTGATGGGTTACAGTACCAGGTCTCTATTTTTATTTTAAATCATTTAGCCATAAAAGAAAACAGTTTTTGTGATTTTTTTTAAAAAAAACAAGGATTTAAAAATGATAATCATTGTCAAGGTTGTAAAGATATGGGTTGAGAGTCAAGTCTTCCTGTCAGGGGTGGGCTCTGGCTTACCTAACTGCCAGTTCGCTTCCTCACGCGCCGCGTGGGTGCGCGCATGTGCTTCATGTGGGGGGTGCATGCGCAGCGCTAAAAACCCAGTTTCTGCACATGCGCAGAAGCAAAAAACAGCTTCTGCATGTGCACAGAAGCAAAAAACAAGAGAGAGCCGGTTTGGGGGGGTGTCCAGCCGGTCATCGCTGCTGGTTCGGCGAGCGGGGGGAAATTCCCGCTACCAGTTCTATAGAGCCGGGCCAAACCAGCAGGAACCTACCTCTGCTTCCTGTGTATAATAGCTACTGTCATACTTGCAAGCATGGGCCAAAAGAATAGGATATATTATATTTAGGAAAAAAAATCACCATATTGTTTATAGAAAAGAAAATGAATTGCATTTTCATTTGTGGTTGGGAGTAAAAAGGACATTCACTGGGTCCACTAAATCCATCAAGGATGGCTGGATATAGTTTTATAACTGTAGATGGATCATTCTCTTTTAAACAAAAACAAAAGAAAAATATTTTTACAAAATCAGTGGAAACTAGAAATACTGGCACATTGCAAATTCAAATGTAAGAAGGTTTCTTCTGAACTTCATCTCAGAGTGAACTAGGTACAGTGCATGCCAATTAACTTGAAACACTGTACTTGATTTTTCAGTTTAATTTTGTTTAAGTAACATCATTTTTGGTACCCCTTATATATATAAAATAAGTGGTAGGTTTGTGAGAAGGGAACATCATGAAAAAATAATTACCTTAACTATGATCTCCCTGCATGTCTATGTGAATTCTACTTTCAGTTATGCTAAGCTGAAATGCAGTCTTAACTCTTCTTCCAAGATTTACTGATGTCACATTCCATTTCGTGAACCACGTGAATGGAAATGCATAAAGTTGGGGATTGACTCTTCTTTTGGAGAGGATAACTTAAGGCAGGGGTGAAATGCTACCGGTTCGGTCTGGTACGGGCGTACCGATAGCGGTGCCTGCCGGTGGTTCGGAGAACCGGTAGCGACAGCAGTACGAGGCTCCGCCCATCCACCCGGACATCACCATTTTCTTGTTTTTTACCCTCTGCGCATGCGCAAAGCGTTCTGCACATGTGCAGAGGGTGAGAAAGCCCATGCGCGAGCAGAGCGCGGGTCAAAAAGCGCACGCGCATGGAGTGAGCGCTTCCGAACCGGTAGGGAAGGTAAGTAGATTTCACCGCTGACTTAAGGCTAGTATAGGAATGTTTACATGAGGAATTCAGGAAACTGCTGAGCATCGTTTCCCTTAAATTCTTACCTTGGCATCCAGGGACAGTCTCTCAAATGACCTGATGTCAACAAATCTATCACTGTCAGGTCTCAGATGCTCATGATGTCCAACTTCTGCTATGAGGACCATTCAGGGCAGCGATGAAATAAGGTGAAGCAGAAATGGTTGGAATAACTCTATTTTCCATAGCCAGCCATGCCAGTATTAGCAAGTATTAAAAATGACCAGATGGAAGATAATCCCAAAGTGTCTGCATGGGAAACAAGATCCAAAATTAAATGTTCTTGTGTGATCTTGGGAGGTCTGCTGAAAACTGCCTGTCTTGAGGCATTGATACCAGATGGTTAGAAAGTTCTTTAGAAATGATTCTAATTCATATTCATTTAATAGATAAATAAATAATTAAACAAATGGAAACTGCTCTATGTGAAATCATAATGGTTGGGATAGTGACAACTGCTACATGTTATATTCAATATCTCTAATTAGGCAGAGAGAATTAAAAACTGCCAAGCAGATGTTCTACGCATCACAGTTAATCTCTTATACCATAGAAGTATTTAATGTTCATTTTGTATTTATTAAGTCAACAAATCCCTTTCAAAAATTCAAATTAATTATTTAATTGTCCTCAGAACATGACACCAAAGCCAATTATTGATTTTTTATTGAACACATATTGTACCTTTCAGACCTGATAACTAATAAGGTTATTTAAGATTGGATGTATAAACATTGAATTCCCTAATTAAGCATTATGTTTAGCTCCACAGCAATGGGAATTGAGACACTAAAGCATCACTCCAAATAGTTTACGGCTTTTTAAAAATGGATCTTTCCTCCAATCCCTAAGAATTCCCTATTTAAATTTATAAGTGAGCCTGTGAAATATTCTGGGCAATTTTCTGCTCATGGACCAATTCCTGAGAATTGCTGAGAGTAAAATCAAGATTCAATATATCCCACTTTGTCTTTTCTATCATTTTATACCCCAGATAGCAAGATAAATTTATGAAGGCAATTTATGTCCAGCATTATGTGTTGTATATATTAGCTGGGGAGCCCATGGCTTGTGAACCTCCATTTGAATAATTTCCACAAGCATTGAATCCTTGATAACGTTCTAAGAAAGTTTTCCCTACTTCAGATTTTAAGGCACATTTCCCCCTATTTTTTCTTAAGTACGTATGCAAATCGGTGCATAACATTCAGATATTGACTTAATTAACGGCTTGCCTTCAGAAGTTGTGGGTGCTCCATCCCTTGAGGCTTTTAAGATATTGGACAACCATTTGTCTGAAATGGTATAGGATCTCCTGCTTGAACATGGGGTTGGACTAAAAGACCTCCAAGCAGCAGTGAAATCTACTTACCTTCCCTACCGGTTTGGAAGCGCGCATGCGTGCTTTTTCACCCTCTGCGCATGCGCAGAACGCTTTGCGCATGCACAGAGGGTTAAAAAAAGAAAATGGTGACGTCCGGGTGGGTGGGCGGAGCCTCGCGCTGCCGCCGCTACTGGTTCTCCAAACCACCGGCGGCACCGCTACCGGTACGCCCAGACCGGGCCAAACCGGTAGCATATGAGCCGAGGTAGCGCAGTGGTTAGAGTGCAGCACTGCAGGCTACTTCAGCTGACTGCTAGCTGCAGTTAGGCGGTTCAAATCTCACCGGCTCAAGGTTGACTCAGCCTTCCATCCTTCCGAGGTGGGTAAAATGAGGACCCAGATTGTTGGGGGCAATATGCTAACTCTGTAAACCGCTTAGAGAGGGCTGTAAAGCACTATGAAGCGGTATATAAGTCTAAGTGCTATTGCTATTGCTATATCACCCCTGCCTCCAAGGTCCCTTCCAAATTTGTTATTCTGTTATTGTTTAGCTCCCATTGAAATAAACCCAGTAGTTTTAAATATTGAGTAAAGAGAAAGAAAAAAAGAATTAGTTTACAAATTGGACTAAGGTATTGTTTATTGTTTGTTGACTGTTGTCATAATTTTCTAGCCTAAGTTTCCAGAAACAAAATACATGTGAGTTCACAGAACTAAACAAATCACCTTATACAGATAGAACTTAACTTACAACCACAAATGAGCAGAAAATTTCCATTGCTAAGCACGGCAGTTAAGTGAGTTTTGCCCCTTTTCACGATCTTTCTTGCCACGGTTGTTAAGTGCATCCCTGCCATTGTTAAGTGAATCTATCATAAAGTAAATCTGGCTTCCCTCATTGAATTTGCTTATCAGAAATGGTGATCGCATGACTCCGGGACAGTGCAACTGTCAAGTGTCTAAATTTTGATCATGTGACCATGGGGATGCTGTAACGTAAGTGTGAAAAACACTCATAAGTCATGTTTTCCAGTGCTGTTGTAATTTCAAATGGTCACGAAATGAATGATTGTAAGTCGAGGACTACATGTCTGATCTCCAGTATATATTATTGAAACAAGAGGGTTGCTGCTTACAATGATATTCTGCTTGTTAGTTGGTTGGGTATTGGGAGAAGGAAATAGCTATTCTTTTGGTGTGATCACTGCTGGTTTCCTATCTTTACTGATTTTAAGGGTTACCATTTGTGTCCAGTGATACTTTTTAAGTGGAGTTTCTCTCTTTCATCCTGGTTCACCTTGTTTCTCTACATCCTCGTAAGCTGCCTCTGTCTCTTCATTGGTATGCTCAGCTTTGCCCTCCTAGCTGGTCCTGGGAGTGTAGTAAGAGTTTCCTACAGGCAGTTCCCAAGGAAGATATATAATGGGTAGTGAAATAGTTTCCCCCAAGGACCTATTTATCTGCACACTATTTATCACTCCGAATGTATTATTAGGTGGGAAAAAAGTGTTGCTGGTCTATGAAATGCTCTCTCTCTCTCTCTCTCTCTCTCTCTCTCTCTCTCTCTCTCTCTCTCTCTCTCTCTCTCTCATTCTCTGTCTCAGTCTCCCNATACTATGGCTCAGTGGCTAAGACACTGAGCTTGTCGATCAGAAAGGTCGGCAGTTCGGCGGTTCGAATCTCTAGTATAGGTCTCCTGCATGAGCAGGGGGTTGGACTAGATGACCTCCAAGGTACCTTCCAACTCTGTTACTGTTAGAATCCGCTCAAATTGAGAGAATTTACTAGCATCTCTCCCTACAGGTTCATTCACGGGGCGTTTCCTGTACTTTCAACTCAGTAATTTAGAAGCCTCTGGAAATTAAGGAAACAGCCCTCTAAGGAACTGATATCTTTTGTGTGAAGAATCTGTCTATAGACTTCACAAGTGTAATTTAAAACAAATTAAGTTTTTAATGTCTTCTGGGTCTGTTCACGATAGACACATTTCTTCAGTTTTAATCTATTTGAATTGTGAGCATATATGGGCAAGAAACAACATAGTTCCCTTTAAGGAGAACATTAATGGTTGCCTAAGCTGGGAGGAGTGAATCATTCATCATTTATCATCTCATGCTGTTTTCTTCCAAGGATGTTTTGTTGATCATAATATACTTGATTAGGCTGAAAACTATGGCTTTCCCTTCAATCCCATTCACCTCCTTCCAACACTGATTCTGTGGTTGCTTTTTTTTTTAAAGGCATATCTACTAATAACTAATACTGAATGAAGAAAATAGCAAGCATAAATCAGTATAAACCTCAAAGTCTCACCATGTCTACAATGCAAATAGCTGTTTCTGAATAGTAATTTTGTTAAAAATTAAAAAGATTAAAAAGATAAAACCTAATACAAAAAAGACAAATAAAAAGAAAAAATGGAAAATGCAGAAATGAAAAAAAGTAAAAGTAAAAAATATAGTAAAGAAAAAGAAAATAAACATATAAAGAAGAAAGATGAAGGAAAATTTATACTTGTTCATCCCAACAAGTATAACTTTTAGTAACTTACGTATCACTTTCTCTTAAAATAAAACAAATGATGTCTTAGAAATGAACAAATCCTTAAAGCCTCATTGTTCAGTCTTGATCAGCAAAAGCCCATTAAAGATTATCAGATAATAAAACATATCTACTTTAAACTTGATGAAATAAACCACGTTTATATTCCTTCCTTTTATTTTAAACAGCCTTGATGTTTAGGCCCCTTCAAATATGTTCCTAAAACTGGATTTCTTTTCATTTTGTTTTCATTGTTCCTTCTCATAACATTCTTCAAAGCTTTAAAAAATGTTTTTTTGTAAATCCATTATAGGAAAATTATCCATGTTAGTCTCTTGATTTGTTATTTGCATATCCATTTTAATTATTAACACATCAGCTAGTTTCTTTTGTATGTCCATATTCTTTTTGTATGTTCTTTTTTCATATGATTCTTGTGGGATGTCATTTTTAAATCAACTTTCATGTCAGTCTCAATATCATCAGGTAAAATTTGTTTCTCTTTCATAACAATTTTGAAACATAATCTTCTCATAGAGGCAGATAATCTTAAAATTAACTTCTTGGTCTGTGGTTCAAAAATAACCTTCAGAATTTCCAACATTAAAATATTTTGCACTGACGATGTTTCCTCAAATGGTGATGAAACGTTTGCAACCAAATTGCCAAGCTTGGAGCTCAACCAATGAAAATATTTTTCATTCTGCCTTAATAAGAAAAAAATGTTCTTCTCCTTTAATTATAACCCTAACCCTAACCCTAACCCTAACCCCAACCCTAACCCTAACCCTTTAATTATAATTATTCATTCCTTTGGTTATCTTAGGTGTTCAACCTTTAAAGCCTCATTCTATCATTTTAAAAAAAAGATGTTTCAAAACAAAAGCATTTTCCCACTGGAAGGACTCTTATAATTAATTCCAAAAACTTCTTTTAAATTCATTTGGACCCTTAGCCCATTTACAATTTTCAAAATCAAAGTTCTAATCAACCTTTTGCTGTTTATTCCATAAGCTTTTTAAAAATGTCTTTAAACTTGTATTTAAAACTTGTTTGGCTAAGGATTGAAGGAATTGCTGAGGCACTGACCTTAGTATGAGCAAAAAGATGACTATTCCCTTATCTCCCAGAGCTGTAAACTGCTAGAGACCATTATCTTTAGGTCTCCTCATGAGAAGCACCCGTGTGGAGTACTTGTGGGCAAACTAAAGTCTTCTCCTTGTCCAGAGTGGAATTACGAAGAGCCAGTCTACTCACTGCCTCTTTATAATACTGTGGTTGTGGGTTCCACTTTTAGCACACCCATCTTCAGTTCTCCATGTCTTCCCTGGAAGTCCCAGAAAGCTGCAAATAGCTGTTGATGAGTTTACCATGCTTACTGAACTGAATAACTATAACAGAGTTTCATTTGCATTACTAGCTTTGGTTCCAACATAACTTGCTAACCTCTGAATATCAGATGGAATCAGGGGTTGAGAAGAAAGCTGCTGCAAAGTAGGTAGGATGACACTCTTGATTACCCTCTCTAGATCCAGGTTTCAGACAACCGTAACGGGTGTTTTGACAACCTCTCACTTATAGCCAGGTAATAGTACAGCAGCCCACATAAGCAAACACTCTTTCCCACCTCACCTCCACCCCGTCCCCTATCCAGCCTCGTGGAACTTCTTGAAATATGAAGCCTACCGAGGCTCTGAAACCTGAGATTGAAATGGTTATGAAGAGACTTTTACTGGATGATTTTTTTTCCCTTGCCAGGCACAAATAAACACTCTCAATAGGGTGCTTACCACACAGTGTGTCAGCAGATATTATGCAGTCTGGTGCTGAGTGGATGTGTCAGCTGCCCATTAGACCACACTAAAATAGAATTGCCAGGAGCCTGAAGCATGAAGCATGATATTAGATAAAGTGATGAAATTTCACTCGATTAAAGAGCCAGGTCAAGGACAGTTACCTCAGGAAATTCTTTTTTCTCCCTTCAAATAGTTCTTGCACTTTGATGAATTTATCCCTTTTCTGCTTATTTCTTTATTATCATATTTCAAACTATCTGGGTGATGAATTTTATGCTCTCCAGCCTCTGACAGATTGAGAAAGCTGGAATCATCTGCCTTATTTATTTATTTGGGGGGAAGAAGGAGGGGAGGGTTACCCAAAGGCCTCCAGAAGAAACTGACTCCAACACTGAGACCCCAGCCCTTGCGTAGAAGATGTTGGTTTGGTTTGTGAATGATGTGTGATAATAGCTGCTTTCTTTTCTTTTTTCTTTTCATAGAAGAAAAGGGATTAGAGCAAGTTTGGTCTCTCAGCATTTTATTTAGGATAACTGAGAGTTAGATTTAGTGCGGCTCCTAAAGGCACTAAATGCATATTCCTTTTATTATGTATGTATGTATGTATGTATGTATGTATGTATGTATGTATGTATGTATGTATATATTCATTCATTCATTCATTCATTCATTCATTCATTCATTCATATTCATTCATTCATTCATTATTATTGAATTTATATTGCTGCCTATTCGCCCATGGTGTCTGAAGGCGGCTTACAGAATATAAAACCACATTTAAAACAATAAAACTAATAAAAAGAAACAAATAAATTAATATAGTATAATATAATAAAATCACCCCCCACCCCCATCCTGGTGACAGCAGATCACAAGAGCCATTTAATGGGCTCCATCCCGCTCTGAGTTCCCCAGGCCCACTGACAGAACCAGGTCTTCAGCGCCTTCCAGAAGAGTATTAGAGTGGGGGCCATTCTAATCTGTGGGGGAGTGATGTTCCAGAGAGAGGGAGCCACCACAGAGAAGGCTTCTGGGTCCCACCAGATGTATCTCCCTCAGGGATGGGACCCGTAGCATTCCCTGCCTCCCCGCTCTGATGGGTCGAATAGACATGACTGGCAAGAGATGGTCCCTCAGATAACCTGGTCCCAAGCCAGGAAGGGCTTTAAAGGTGACAACCAGCACCTTGAATTGCACCCAGATGCAAATCGGCAGCCAATGCAGCTCCTGCAAGAGAGGTGATACATGTGCACACCGGGGTCTGCACAAAACCATGCGGGCCACTGCATTTTGCACCAACTGGAGCTTCTGGATGCTCTTCAAGGCCAGCCCCATGTAGAGTGCATTGCAATAGTCAAGACGGGAAGTGACTAGGGCATGAGTGACTGTGAGTAGGGATTGTTGGTCCAGGAAAGGGCATACGTGGTGCACAACCTGCAGTTGCACAAAGGCCCTCCTGGCCACGACCACCACCTGCTCTTTGAGCAGGAGTCGTGAGTCCAGGAGAACCCCCAGATTATGCACAGAGTCTGTTTGGGGTAGTGCCACCCCATCCAAGTCCAAAGATGGCAATTCTCCCTGAGCCAACGAACCCCAAACCCAGAGCCACTTGGTCTTGCCAGGGTTTAGTTTCAACCCATTGCTCCCCATCCAGCCCCTAACAGCCTCCAGGCACTGCGAGAGGGAGGACACGGCATCACTTAACTCACCATGGGCTGAGACATACAGCTGGGTACCATCAGCATATTGATGATACTTCAGTCCATGGTGACAGATGATCTCACCTAGTGGCTTCATATAAAAGTTGAACAGGAGTGGAGAGAGTACCAAGCCCTGCAGAACCCCGCAAAGCAGTGGGCAAGGGCTGGATCTCTTCCCTCCTATCAACACTGACTGAGAGTGGCCGCAGAGGAAGGAAGTAAACCAGGATAACACAAGGCCTCCCGCTCCCATCCCCCGAAGCCACTCCAGGAGAATATCATGGTCGATGGTATCGAAAGCTGCCGAGAGGTCAAGTAGAGCAAGGATGTATGCACTACCCCCATCCCGCTCCCGCCAGAGATAATCCAAAAGTGCGACCAATGTTGTTTCTGTCCCAAATCCAGGCCTGAATCCTGACTGGTAGGGGTCAAGATAATCCGTTTCATCCAGAAACCTCTGGAGCTGCTGCGCAACCACCTTCTCAACAACCTTCCCCAATAAGGGAAGATTGCAGATAGGTCGGAAATTATCCAACCGGGTGGAGTCCAGTGGTGGCTTCTTAAGAAGAGGGTGGACCACAGTCTCCTTAAAGTGCTGGGGCACTGCCCCGTCCTGTAGGGAAGCATTAATCACCGCCAGAGTCCACCCGCCTGTCACCTCCTGGGAAGCTTTCACAAGACATGAGGGACATGGGTCTAAAACACAGGTGCTTGTGCACATACTCCCTAGGATCCTGTCCACTTCCTCGGGAGCAACAGGGTCAAACTGTTCCCAGATAACAGGGCAAGAACCTGCCTCAGGGGCTTCCACCGGACCAGCAACCACGCCAGCACCTAACTGGGAATGAAGTCGAGCAATTTTGTCTTCCAGAAAATCTGCAAATTCCTCAGCGCGCCCTTTCAGGTGGACCACAATCTCCTCCTTCCCCAGGAGGAGGAGGCTCACCTTAAAGAGGGTCGCTGGGCGATTATCTGCAGATGCAATTAGTATTTACACTTCGCCGCACAAATCACCACAAGGTAGGCCTTAATAGCAGCTCTTACTCATGTTCGATTGAGTTCATCCCTTGTCTTCCGCCATGAAACAATATAACTATAAACTGGATTTGAAGAGGGGAATGTGGAGCCCTGGTGGTACAGTGGTTGGAATGCATAATTGCAGGCAAACTCTGCCCATAGTCTAGAGTTTGATATTGACAGGACTTGAGGTTGAATCAGCCTCTCATCCTTCTGAGGTTGGTAAAATGAGACCCAGATTGTTGGGGGCAATATGCTGACATTGTAAACCACCCAGAAAGTGTGGTAAAAACTATGAAGTGGTATACAAGTCTAAGTGCTATTTCTATTTGTATTTCAGCCTTCAGAAGAAGTCCTGTGACTTCACACAATATTCTACTACTTGATTAGCTCTTACACTGATTGCTATTTCCCTCTTTTTTGCAAGGGTAGTCTAAGCCAGCAGTCTGCAACCTTGGCAACTTTAAGACTTGTGGACTTCAACTTCCAGAATTCCTCAGCCAGCTATTCTATGCTGGCTGGGGAATTCTGGGAGTTGAAGTCCATAAGTCTTAAAGTTGCCAAGTTTGGAGACCCCAGGTCTAAGCATTAATGATAATTTCTGATGGTTCTGAATTTTTTTGTATACTCTATAGAGTGGTGGGATTCAAATTTTTTTACTACCGGTTCTGTGGGCGTGGCTTGGTGGGCATGGCTTGGTGGGCGTGGCAGGGGAAGGATACTGTAAAATCTCCATTCCCACCCCACTCCAGGGGAAGGTTACTGCAAAATCCCCATTTCCTCCCGATCAGCTGGGACTCGGGAGGAAGAGAATAGATGGGGGCAGGGCCAGTCAGAGGTGGTATTTACTACTCAAAATTTCCACTACCGGTTCTCCAGAACTGGTCAGAACCTGCTGAATCCCACCTCTGGCTCTATAGTAGTAGTAGTTACTACTCTAACAATAATATAGCGTTACCTCTCCAATATGAGGCTGAGTTGCCCAAATCTAAATTGAGATTGTTTTCAATCCAGGACAGCTCTTTCTTCTTTCTAATTCTTCTCCCATAAATACTATCATTTTCTTCTAATAACAGCCTTTCAATCTGTTCTCAGTGTATATATCCTTGAAGTGCACAGTAGTGATTGATTTCAGTCCAGAATCTAAAGAAATAAAAACATAGATTGCTTCTAATATGCCTGCACTGATTTAAGCTTTGGGCTTCAACTCACCTTTCTCACCAATACATAACATTTCCTCCCATGTCCCCAGCCAAGCTTATTATTTGAGGCTTATTTCCTACTAAATTGTTATGGTGAGTGGTTGTGGCATAAAAGGAATTTTTAGTGGTAATATCACATGTGTAGGATATCTTCCTTCCCAAGGATGCATTGGTTGCCTGCTATAATTCCTTCATGGAATCAGCCAAAGACTATTTTTTTAAAAGTTCCTTTAGTACTTTGAAGTGTGTTACACAATATTATTCATTGCCTCTCTTTTTTATCTTGTTCTCTTTTCTGTGGCTGTGGTGCAGTGATATTTTATTTTCTTCTTTGTGTCTAAAGTGATTCCTCTTAATATGACAATTATAGGTTTGAGACATTTTAATCATAGTTTTTAATTTATGTTCTATAAGTACAGATGGAGTATTTTTTTTCTTTGTGTGTGTGTTTCAACTCAATGTTAACTTCCTTCCTAGGGATGAGAGAGATTGATTGACACAAGGTCACCCAGTTGGCTTTGCACCTAAAATGGGACTAGAGTTCACAGTCTCGCAGTTTCTAGCTTAGTGCCTTAACCACTATACTGAACTGGCTCTCATACAAGATATATTTAGATATACAATATAACAGTGATGGCGAACCTATGGCAGGCGTGCCGGAAGTGGCACGCAGAGCCATCTCTCTGGGCACGCCAGCCATCGCCCGTTGCTCTTCCGGGTTCCGGCATGCACATGTGCGCTGGCCAGCTGGTCTTTGTGCACGCATGCATGCCAGAAACTGGAAGACCAGGTGACCGGCATGCTTGCGCACGCCGGAAACCGGAAGCTCAGTTTCCCGGGGCGCACATGTACACCAGGGAGCTGCTTTTCTGGTTTGAGGCACTCCTGCGCGTGCGCACCGCGGAGCTGCTCTTCCAGTTTCCGGTGCTCCCACGCGCACACTCCCATTTCGGCACTCGGTACCGAAAAGGTTCACCAACACTGCAATATAACAAGCCAAGTATAGGAAAATTGTTAGTGCGCTGCTTATAATCTGAGTGAATGAGCAAGTGAAGTGGTGAGCTTTATAACCCAGCAATCTCTAGATAGGTTGATGTCCAAACCCTGTTATCCCAGGTTTGGCTGGAAATTGTGGAATTATCAACTCATACTACTACGGAAATAAAATTGAATTTCCTCCTACAAAGTACCAATCAATTTTTGACACAGGGAGTTGTTATCTTTGCAGAAAGGCTAAGGGGGAAGGGGATAGTAGATTCTGCTTGACACAACAGATTATATAATGCTTATGTTTCATACGAGCCTGACAAGGTGTATTAAAGTCCCTACTCCATTTTGTTAACCATTTAAGGTATTATATTGTGTTATAAAGGTTCCATTATTTAAGGTATTATTATTTAGATTTAGATTTAAATTTAAATTTATATAACTAATTAATTAACACTGAGAGCTTATACACCAGAGACAAATTCCTTGTGTGTCCAATCGCACTTGGTCAATAAAGAATATTCTATTTTAGATTTTAATGATATTGCCTTGTTTTATGTACTTATTGTGGTTACCCATACTATACTTAAAATGATCTGGAGACTTCTTCAATAAACTATTTACTTATTCAATATAGGGCATCAGGTTGGGCAAGCTGAAACAGAACCTCAAACATTACAGGTAATTTAATTCCCAAGCAATTATAATTACCTAAGCAGTTGTGACCACAACTATTTCCAAGCCTAAATACTTTGATTCAGCATCCATAAAAATTAAATGGATATTCTCCTTGGCTTCCGGAAATGGCCTAAACCGCTGGCTACAATATACAATTCTAATTTTAAATGGTGCAAAATTTATTCTTTCTTACAGAAGAGATAAGGTTATGTTTTTAACCACACACATTATAGAATTACGTTACAGATTTTGCTTCTCCTACTTTAATAAATCATTAAAGTAAACCAGTCTATGAAATTAGGGAAGACTTCTGGTCAGGATAACTTTCCAGTTAGCTTCTATAAAAATTATACATTTTTTCTTCTATTTTCATTAATAAAGCTTTTCCCAATAAATCTCTCTCTGTTATTTTTAATGAGGCAAATGTCATGATACTTTCAGGCAAGGAATCTACTGTGTCTAATTATGGACCAATTTCCTTGATAAATAAGGAGGTGGCAATGTGGGCATTTAACCAGATCATAGCCAGTTCAGTCTGGTTTTATATATGTTCATCAGGTTCCTGACAGTGTTAGATTTATAACTGCTGCACTTGCTTTAACTCAAAATGGACAAGACCCAGCAGCTATAATTTTTTTGGATGCCTGAGTTGAACTTCCTAGCATTTTTTGAAAGCAGATTTTGATTTCTTATGGGTTGAATTCAGTTTCCTAAATCATCAGTGAATACAGGTAGTCCTCGATGTACGACCACAATTGAGCCCAAACTTTCTGTTGCTGAGCGAGACATTTGTTGAGTGAGTTTTGCTCCATTTTACGACAATTGTTAAGTGAATCACTGCACTTGTTAAGTTAGTAACACGGTTGTTAAGTAAATCTGGTTCCCCCACTGACTTTGCTTGTCAGAAGGTTGCCAAAAGTGAATCACATGACCCTGGGACAATGCACCCGTCATAAATATGAGTCAGCTGCCAAGCGTCCGAATTTTGATCATGTGACCGTTGGATTGCTGCAGTGGTTGTAAGTGTGAAAAACAGTCCCAAGTCAATTTTGTCAGTGCTGTTGTAATTTCAAACAGTCACTAAATGAACTGTTGTAAGTCGAGATCTACCTGTAGAAGTGACATGTCTTCTGCTTGGTTTCGTTAATGTTAAGATACACAACAAGAATACTTTCTTTCTCTTAGTTTTAATTTGGTGGTCTGAATATTTAGAAATTTTTAAAACATCCCTGGCATTCTGAAGAGAGTAGAGGATAGGAAAAGAGTATGCGGGAGACTCCAGCTGCCGGAGGAGGAGGAGGAGGCCTTTCTCCGAGCTGCCCACGGAACCTGAGCCTGGCCTGCTGGGGAGCTGCGTGTTCGAAACAAGACCCACTGCCCATTTGGATGCCTGGAAGAAGGGCCGGCTACTCGGACAGCCTCCGGAATTCAGTGGACCTGGAGCTACCTCATATCAGGAGCAGCTTGGTAGCCAACAAGAAACCTTCATTGATTATCAACTGGGCCTGTGTGCTCACTGGCTGAGAAGCGAGCAGAATGTTTCCTGAAGCCACAGCGTTGCTGTGCTTGGTGCGAGCTTGTGAGGCCGCCGGGGCACAGCTGACCACCGTCAACTTCGGAGAGCTGGACTTCAGTGGAACGGCCATGCTGGACATTTTCTACCGTCAAAATTTATTCGAAAAAGAACTGGCCGGCTACAAAGCCCATATCATTTGCCTGCAGGAGGTCTTTGTGGTTAACCTGGGGTCTGCGCCTGACACCTTCGGCCTGGAGGGGACTGGAGGGGCCTGGAGGGGCTGTTCCGGATTGAAGAGAGGCAGCATGAAGGACTGGCCTTTTTCCACCAGAGGGATAAACTCCGTTTCCTTAGTCAGCACGACATTGCCTTCAATCAGGCTTTGCTTGAGGATCCTTTGCACAGAGAACTGCGGGACAATTCATTTTCTTACAGACTACCCTTTAAGTCATCTAGGGTTGCATTTACAACACAAATTTATCATCCGGTTTTAACTTACAGTTTAATTTTATCTTGGGGGGTGCGTTTGTGTATGTATGAGGGTGTTGGTGTTGTGTATGTACGATGGTTTGGAATGGTTTGGATG
>QLTV01003456.1:1928292-1953194 GCA_003457575.1 Thermophis baileyi
CCTTCCCTCCCCCACCCCCTCTCCACTCTCTCTCTCTCTCTCTCTCTCCATCCATCCATCCCTCCATCCATCCATCCATCCATCCATCCATCCATCCATCCATCCATCCATCATCCATCCATCCATTATCTATCTATCTATCTATCTATCTATCTATCTATCTATCTATCTATCTATCTATCTATCTATCTATCTATCTATCTATCTATCTATCTATCTATCTATCCATCCATCCATCCATCCATCCATCCATCCATCCATCCATCCATCCATCCATCCATCCATCCATCCATCCATCTATCTATCTATCTATCTATCTATCTATCATCTCCTGGTATATAAATGGTGTGTAATTCATTTACCCCTTTGCTCCTGGCCAATCCATGGTAATTCTGAAATGAAGGGAATTCAAACAGTTGACATATTCAGAATGCCAGGGCTAGAGATACATGTTTGAACCAAACCTATAAAAATATCCTGCTCTCCACTGCTATATTTTTAAGAAAAATGGGCAGAAGTTTACAAGATATCACAGAAGAATGCTGAAGTCCCTCGTAAGATCTGTATTCAAAGAGATTTAGATCTTGAAAGAACTCAGCTGAGAAGGCTGACATTTTCTGAGATTTGAGGAAAAGGGAATAGGCAACCAGAGTCTAAAAGAATGCAGGATTTATATCTAAGTAAAAATACTTAAATAAGGGTTGTTGACTCTTATATAAAAACATTTTCCCTTAGATGTAAATCCCCATGCATTCAATGATATTGAACAATCTGCGTGAGGATTGCCTTTTTCTTTAAATGATGAAAGGCACATTAAAACAGATTATTCCTATTTCAAATGCAAAGTACAGTCCTCGCAGGCTTATCTGTCTGCCTCTCAAGTGAAAATCGAATATTCAGAAAATTGTTCCTCTTGATGCAAAGGGAAACTTTTCCCATAAAGCTCCAAATGTGTTGGAAAAGTAGTTATCAGTTGGAAAAAAAAAACCATTCAATCACGATTATCTGCATGGTGAAGTCACAGTACCATTCCACTCCTATTTGTTGTACATAGGTACATAAGGTCAAATTTGCATTGTGACATCATAGCACATTTCATCATGTTGATTAAATCTTTCCTTGTTAGAGACACCACATCTGGCAATTAAAGAGAGCAACCTTCCTTCAATGAACACTGCATCCAGATTGTTGGTTTCCCATAACTCTGTGACACATTGATTAAAAAGAAAATAAAGACAAACCATACAAATCAAGGTTCATACCAATGCTGTTTTCAATGACCCTTGTTCTTTAGATTCTTAGCTTTTTTTAAAAAAAACCAAAAACATTAGTCTCAATCCGTTCTATATGTGAAGTAATTCCTCCACGATCATAACCTCAATTTAAACTGTACTATTTTAATAGATGAAACAGGATAATAAACCCTGAAATAAACATTTATTACCTACATTTACTTCTCCACATCATCATCACCATATGCATTTCTGCCAATTATGCAGAAGCTTCTTAAGGCATCACAAAAGACCTCCATACTTTCTCAGTTCAAGTAGGTCCTGCAGTCTTTTTTGTCTCTTCATTTGAATCAAACAGATGCTCATGAAGACATTCTTTCAATTTTGGGAGAAGATGGAAATTATTTGGTGCCAAATCTTACCCCATGGCAGATGGGGTAAGATAATGTGATCTAACTTTGCAAATAACAATAATGAAAATAATTTATTAAATGTATATGCTGCCTGACTCCCTGTGGCTGTGGCTGGTTTGTCTCTTTGATTGGTGGTGAGGCTTAGCATTGTCATCTTGCAATACAATTTTCTTCTTGTGTTTCTGAATTCTGCTATTTAATAGTTCTTTCAGAGTTTTGACTATTGCAATGGAGTTCACAGTGGTGCCAAGTTCAAGGAAATCCATATGAATAATAATATCTGCATCCCCAAAAAACAATGATTTTTCCTGATTTTCTTTTTCCCTAGGTAAAGCTTTGTGATGCAATTTTATGAACTTATGGTTTGTTTCTGGGTCATAAAGGATCCGATGTTTCATCAGTTATGGTGCTGTAAAGGAATTACCTTCATTCTTGAAGTGTGACAAGGATTGTTGGCAAATTTGAACACTTAAGGCTTTGATCTCTGCCATCAGTATACATGAAACCCATCTTGCACAACCTTCTCATATTGAAGAACATCAATAATGTGACCCACACATTCCTGTGAAATGCCAAGCATGAGAGCAATTTCTCTTTGAGAGATCTTCCAATTGTCTTTACAGTTCATCAAATCTTCTCATGTGAAACTCATTGGCTGCTATCACAGATTATCCATTTCATTCTTGGTCACACAAATCAATTCTTTACAGTTCACTGTGTGGCTATATATAACAACATGCAGTGCTCACAGCAACATAGTCATCACCATAAACAACTTATACTTGGTAGTGAATTTCAATTGGAAGGACTCCTTCAGCAGTAAAAAAAAAAAAAAAAAAGCTCATGATGCGTTGCTTAAAGTGCACTGATGAGAAATCACTTCAGGTTGCATTTCACAAACAATGCCAACACAATCTTTTTTCACTGCATCTTCCTGCTGACTACAGTGAAAGAACAGCTGCTAAGAACCCGTAAGAGTTTCTAGGACATCGGTACTGCCATCTGCTGGCAATTTATAACATCTTATAACATCTTAATTCAATTCTCATTTTTTTAAAAAAACCTTTTTAGCTTTCAGTAGTCACATGCATAAATACTCAGCAGCAGCAGAGATAAAAACATAGAGCTTTTCAAATCCCAGATCATGACGCAAGATGATGTTCTATTAAAAATACTAGCAAAAAGTTTGTTTGTTTGTTTGTTTGTTTAAATATAAGACTGTGGACAGACTGGAAGATGACACCAGCCTGCTCCTAATTTAGAGGCAATTATGTTGTAAACAGAATCCAGGCTGCATAAAAATTGGAATTATTTAGCTTGTTATTATTTTATTTAGAGTATGATGATAACATAACACAAGAGAAGTAAACATATATACACAGGCCACGAAATTATAAGTAAAATTTCTATGAGGGTAGGGCAGTGGCCTCATAACTGGATGTCCAATTCAGCTATCCAGGTGATCGCCTCTGATGTTGCTTCATGCAAATGTTCTAGGGAACCAGAGACCACATATCATTAAGCTTGTATGGAGCAAAAAGAGAGAGAGGAACAGTAAGTTTAAACACATATACAGTAAACTCAAAATAAATAATCTAAAAAGTAAAACTAAAGCAAAAAATTAAAAATACTGCATATGTAGTATTTCTTGCTGAATGTTATTTTATCTATCTTTTCAGAGATTACTATTTCTTGAAACAATTTCCCACTCTTTTAATTATTCCTGAATTCCTTTCTCCTCCCATCACTTGAGCTGAGTCAGTTAATTCTGAGCCTGGTAGAGAGGAATGAGATTCTCTTCTCAGCCTTCTGTCCTCTTTTTTTAAAAAAAGACATAATGTTTTTTTCTACCCAATAGAAAGAGAAGCATTTGGGTCAGAAGTGGGTTTCAGCAGGTTCTGACCAGTTCCGGAGAACCGGTAGTGGAAATTTTGAGTAGTTCGGAGAACCAGTAAATACCACCTCTGACTGGCCCCACCCCCATCTATTCTCTGCCTCCCGACTCCCAGCTGATTGGGAGGAAATGGGTCGGAGAACCGGTGGTAAATACCACCTCTGACTGGCCCCGCCCCCATCTATTCTCTGCCTCCTGAGTCCCAGCTGATCGGGAGGAAATGGGGATTTTGCAGTAACCTTCCCCTGGAGTGGGGACGGAAGGGAGATTTTGCAGTATCCTTCCCCTGGAGTGGGGTGGGAATGGAGATTTTACAGTATCCTTCCCCTGCCACGCCCACCAAGCCATGCCCAAGCCATGCCACGCCCACCAAACCATGCCACTGATTTGGGTATAACTTCACCACCTTCATGATCCCAAGAGAGGCCTAAGTTAGCCAATTCTGGCTGGCTATCAGTGGGCTACTCTTCCCATTATGATAGTCTAAGCTACAGGTGTCAAACTCACGGCACCACGTTGCCATCACGTGACATTTCACAATGTTTTTCCCATTTGTGGAGCTGGGGTGGGTGTGGCCTGTGCACGATGCATCTGGTCCATGGGCTGCCAGTTTGACACACCTAGTCTAAGCAAATAGTGTCAATAGAGTTGCCTCCATCTCTGTGTGTGTCAATTCTCAAAAAACAAAAAGTCCACTTAAAGGTTGGTTACACAGGATTTACCTTAATAGAATTCGGCTTTAGCAAAGCCTCCATGTGCTTAGTATGTTTATTTATTGTCATTTCTACTAATTTGCCTGAAAAACATAGCAAAGACCACCTAACGTAGTCCTTAAAGAGCCTACAGCTTACAACCAACATCTTCTCTTGATACTTCAGTTTGTCCCAGTTGTTCCATTTTTATCCCTGAGAAATCCAAATAAGACATAAAATGATGGGTTTGGTCTGACTTTGCTGTTGTTTGTTGCATGAATACAGCCAAATGTAGTGTATTCAATAAGCCATGATGAAACAAACCATAGTGAAGTATGCTTCATCCATTTAATCTGTAGGTCTGCTTAGGGGTTAAATAATACTACTGTTGAGGATACCTTGTTTTTATCAAATCCTAGAAATAATGGGGCCCTGATAGAGTTTCTCGTAGGTACTTCAACTCCGCTAATTTGAATTCTGCTTCTGGCAATTTCAGAACATCTATTTTTAAAAGAAATATAAAAACATAGGGAAGTATTTATCCCATATTAAAAGAGCCAGCTGCCTGCAAAATGTTTGCATTATAAACACTCTTGGCTCATTCTCCAGGGTTTGGGAAGGGAGGTAGCAGGAGTCATCGGAATATTATGTTTTATTCTGCATTATTTTCAATCTGCAAATGAGAAATGTCTGAGGAGTTTTATATATTTGTTTAAAACATGTATTACAAGACTCTTGTAATGATTTCCTCCCACAGAGCTGTCTTTCGATTTTGGCTTGTTTTTGAGTGGTAAAAATGATGTGTGTGTGTGTGTGTGTGTGTGTGTGTGTGTGTGTGTGTGTGTGTGTGTGTGTGTGTGTGTGAGGGGTGAGGTTAATTTGAACCGAGGAAAGTATCTACTTCTAGAGATGTGGGAGAATCCTGATAATATTGTAACTACTTTATGGAAACCAATGATTCAGCCAGAGTTAGAGTCAGGACGAGGGGTGGGTTCCACTTACCTTCCCTACCAGTTCGCATCATGACGGAAGTGCGTGTTTTGCACGCGCGAGCGTGCGCACCTACGTCACGTCGCGGAAATGACCCTTTTTTTTGCCAGCCTTTTTTTTTTTTTGCTTTTGTTCTTTTGCTAGTCACAGCGACCAGAGAACCGGTTCAGGGGCATGGACAGCCGGCCATCGCTGCTGGTTCGGCGAGTGGATGCAAATTTCCGCCACCGGTACGGGAGAACCGGTCTGAACTGGCAGCAACCCACCACTGGTCAGGACTTGAGATATACATGGATTCTAGGTTTGCCATCCCATTGTCTTGAGTTTGTCACCATAACCCTAACATAGTTCACTCCAACCAGTGATGGGAAGTCCCAGTAGCTTTCTCCTGTCCTCCTAGTTTGGTTTTTTTCCATCCCTCTGCTGTTGGTGGGATGGACAGATGTGAAATCATCATGTGAAAATGGTATGCAGACTTGAAATAGAATTATCTGTTTCTTCCTGCATGCAGACGGCAGAAGACAGAATTGATAGCAAAGGCAGTGCTCTTTTCAAAGCCAGTGGATAAGTAGTGAATTTAACATTAAAGACAGAGATATTATTATTCCCCAACTGCATATTACTTTCTCTTTGTAATGCTGCATATTGATAGCAGGAACCTCTGACATTTCCAGGCCCTGCTGGAGTCATTTGCATCTCTTTCTCCCTTTTTGGCTGTAAAAATATCAATTTCCTAACTCAAGTCTAAATTTTCCTCTGAAATGGGACGTTGTGGAAGGTTTGGGGTTATTTGAATCCAACTTTTCTTCTTCTTCTCCAGCCATACCATAACTCTGATTCTTCACCTTTTGCCGTCTTCTAATATCAGAGCTCCCATATTAGAAGGCTAAAAGAGAAGAGATGATTCCACTATGTCTGAAATGAGAGATTTCATTTTGGATTTGGCTTTCCAGAGTCAGAGTTATCCCTCCAAATTTTTCGGGAGAAATGCAACCAATTCATGGGCCTGGGAGATTATACTCCAGCTTAATTTTACTTCAAAGTGTTTGAAACCTCTGAAAGTTTGTAGTACCTTGGAGAGAAAAAAAGATGCAATTTCTTGAATGCTCTCTAAAACAGGATCAACTGGAATTCCCCCTGGGTTTCAGACATTTGGTGATCAGTTTGGGTTGCTCCAGTTATGCTCCTGCTTTCTTGTATGATGACTTGTTTGGAACACAATTCCAAAAACTTAATTGTTAATTGTTTCTTTCTACCCTTTCAGATGTTTTTCTGCAACAGTCAGATCAGGCTTTTTGAGTCTCTTTTCTTTTAATTTATCTTCCTCGCCCTTCCCTGTGGTTTCCTACCTATTTCTGCCTCACCCGAACTCATGGAATAAAATGAATGAGGGTGGAGGAAGCATGGTAAAACAGGGAGCTTTTTACTGCCAATATATGTCATTTTTATTGACTTCGATATATTGCTGCTTTCTAACCGAGAGAAGGAAGAATGATGATGGTAATCAGCCTCCTGCAACCAGGAGCCTTGGACTTCAAATCTCACAATCCCCAGCCAGAATCATCAATAGATCTGAAGGGCTTCAGATTTAGAAAGGCTGTTGACGTGTTGCAATAATCCTATGAAAAGAAGATTCTATTGAGAGAGAAACTAAGGTGGGCAACGTGTCAGTGAAGATTCTCAATCATTCAGATAGCGTTGTCTGAAGGTTGTCTGAAGTTGTATGAAGGTTGAATCATGGCAACTGGACTAATTCTTTTGTTGTTAGTTTGAAAGATGTTTCTCTGCCCATCCAGGCTGTTTCCTCAGTCAGAGCAAGGCAGAGAGTCATTGGAATGTACCAATTCCTACCACACCAACCTCAGGGGTTTCTCTCCAAAATGCATTGAAATATGCTGATGAAGATTCTCAATCATCCATGTAGAGTTGTCAGAAGGTTGTCTGAAGTTGTCTGACAATTTGTGTCAAAGTTGTGTGGGCAACAGAATTTATATCAATGGGGGACATCCTTCCCAAATATAAATTCATGTATTACTCCTGCAAAAGCAGATTTGTTGCCAACTATGTAGAGTTCTGAAGCATAATTTTGCAGTTTATACAGTGACTTTTTTCTTTAGAACTTTTAAAACTTTGAATAAGAATGATAATTGAGATAACATGTATTGAATTTATGCATTGCCTCTCAAGGAGGACACATCTTAAAGCACATTGGGCATTTAAATTATCCATTTCTACATGCATATTTGTAAAAGGCCTCCTGTACTATTGTAACTTTTGAATAGTTTTGGAGTCTCGTGTGTTCGTTTGTGTGTGGAAAAGCAAAAAAGTAAAAAAAAAAAAAACCCAGACATGAGAGATCAGAGAGCAATAAAACCAGAAGAAATAATACAGAGGGTACAAATAAAAGGGCAGCAGAACTGTAGGGCAGTAGAAGGTCATTCTACTGTCCTACTTGACATGCAGGTGGTAATCATAGAAGGCCATATGCACAGGTGTACTTTGTGCACCAATTGCACCTATTTCTGAATCAGGAAACTTTGTTCATGGTGAATTATGCTTTAGTCAACTCCAAATTGGATTACTCCTTGAACATTTGAAAACTATAGCTGATCCACAGACTTTTTTGCATGTTCCATGTGATACCTCTGCTCCATGACCTCTATTGGCTCCCAGTTGGGTTCTGGGCACAATTCAAGATGCTACTTATCACCTACATGGCACAGGGCAGATTATTGTTATGTCTCTAGTTATCGCCTTACCCCACAAGAAGCAGCAGAGACCTTATGTTCCAAAAGCTCTACCTTCTCTACCATTGCATTTGCTCTGTAGAAGACCATTTCTCTGGAGATCTAGATGGCCATGATTTGTTGGCCTTTCACCAGATGTTAAAGATTTGATGTCCCACAGAAATTTGTCCTGGGAAGTTAAGTGAGTCCTATGGACTGATTGTTTAGTTACTGTTTCAGTGATTGCAGTGGAATGGGGTTATTCAAAAGAATCCTAATCACAGGGTATACATTGCATACAATTTCATTCCTTTTTATTTCCACATGCTTTCATTATTGATGCCTGCAATTTTCCTTCATGTTTGGCACCAATGCAAAGCCATTGTTATTTTGTAAGGATTAATACACAGGCTGGAAATATGACCCCTGACATTTGCCCAGTGTCCAATCTCCCCCCCCCCCAAAATAAACAAGTTTTTAAAATCTCTAGAACAGTGATAGTGAAACTTTTTGGTGCTGAGTGCCCAAAATGCAATGTGAGCGCCCCCCCCATGCATGTGCTCCACCCCCTGTGCATGCACGCACGTCCCCTGCACATGTTCCCCATCCCCCTCACCCATTTTTGGCTTCCAGGTTGGTGCAGAAGGCTTTCCAGGCCCAAAACGGGGCATGGGGGGGCACACATGCGCGTGAACCCCAAAAATACAATGGGAGCACCCCCATGTATGCACCTGCCTCCCCACACATGTGCGCATCTCCCACATGCGCACTGCGCATGTGCGGCAGAGACCCGAAGACCAGCTGGCCGGCGGGAGGGGCGCGTGCATGCATGGTGTAGCTGGGCTGGGGCGACAGCTGGCGTGCCCGCAGAGAAGGCTCTGTGTGCCACCTGTGCCACACGTGCCATAGGTTCACCATCACGGCTCTAGAATCTCAAAAAATGTCATGTGTTAACCCAGAAGAATACTAAAGCCTCATATCTCAGAAACTTGTGAGATTTTGACAGTCATGTGTGAGATTTCAGTGCTGAGGGCACCTTAACATTTTAAGAATGTGTGATGGTACTCAGGTTCTGGGGAAGATAGCTTTAAGATGTGAAGCTGAAGCTCTTACTATGAGATAAAGCTATCATAAAAGCATAGAGCTGAGAGGGATCTCAGAAGTCATCAAGTCCAACCTCTTGCAAACTACAAAATTCACTACACCATCCCTGATAGATGACTATCCAGCCTATGTTTGAAAAACTCCAGTGAAGTGGAAGAAAGCACTCCATGAAATAAACTACTCCACTGATTGAGAGCCCTTACTGTCAAAAAGTTCTTCCTTGTATGTAATCTGTATCTACATCCTTGAAGTTTCATTCCATTAGTTCTAGTCTTTTTTCTCTGGAGCAAGTCAGAATAAGTCTTAACCATCTGGGATGTGACTTCAGATATTTGAAGACAGCTATTATATTCCCTCTCAATCTTATCTTCTGCAAGTTGAACCTACCTACGTCTTTTAATCAGTCTTCATATGTCTTGATTTTCAGTCTGTTTACCATATTGGTAGCCCTTCTCTGGACTTGCTCTCAGCCTTGCAAAGTTTTTGCGAAAATAAAATTAGAGGAAGGGTAAGATAACGATGGAAAAAATTAATACATGCAGAAAAAGCTTATATTTATTATGTTTTTAAAAGAATACATCAATAATTTGTTCATTGTGATTAGGATTGAATCCATATTACAAATGCATCTGTTGAAAATTTTACCTTTAGAGCTGTCCAAAGACTGAGATATTAAGCAACAGAGGGAAAAAAAACAATGAAAATGCACATTATTTTGAGATAATCAGGATTCTAAATTAATAGTAACTGCATCACTGGATCTTTGCATCCATTAGAACTCTTTGTGTGATAAAAGGTAACACATTAACATTTAACCAGAAGAAGGAAAAAAAAGTTCTTCAGAATTTACATTAAATTATGGAGTAAACTCCAAACAGGTCGTCTTAGAAATATATTATTATGCTCAGCAGTCCTGTCAGCTTACATGGAAACAATTTTACTTCTAATCATCTTCTGCTTTTATTAACTCTCGAATATATCATTAAAATTTCCACAGAACAATGAAGCTTAATAGGTGCTAATGCAATTGTGAATTGTGGTAATTGTTACCTAAACTAATCTCTGTTCTTTCCATTTCTGGGTGTTTATGCAAAACGAGCGTGAAAAAGCCAGTGTACAAATTGAAAATTGTTTAAATTGCTGAAATCTTTTACCATGCTCCTTCTCTTTGGTAGAATTTTCTAGTATATAAGACAAAATCTATTGATATATTGAGCTTTTTAAATAGATACTACATGAGCTCAGTGATGAAAGGATTTAAAATGTTTTTGTAATGTGTATATTTAAGAAATTCATGTACCTATTGCTATAAATGTAAAAAAAAAACTGAATCAAAATTTGATTTTATAGTAATCAAACAAGTCCTGCAAACTACATGATTTATTACACCATCCCTGATAGGACTATTGTCTATTAGGACTATTAAGTGTTTGTCTGTTGGGACTATCATATATGCACTGCAAAAATCTAGAAGACCCTGTAGTATTAGAAGTTCCATCAGAAGATTGGCAAGGAGGAATTGAATAATTGTGCGTACATTTTCCCCTCAGTTGCATAGTACATAGATCTCTGTATGAGTTCATATTTTTTTATTTACTGATTCAGTATTGTACAGAATTAAGCAAGGATTTATTTTAGTCACTAAAGGGTCATACTTGAGTTCTACTTTATTTTGCCTTGTCCTTGGTGAGACACCTGGGTTGCCTAGGAAGTTTTTTTTTCTTCTCATCTTCACTCCAATTAACCTTGAAAAACAAATATTCCTTAATTCCGAGATGGTTTCATCACCACCTGGTATATGCAAAGACTCCTTAACCTTGATGTTCTCATTCTTGGCAGAAATCCTCAGACTTGAACCTTTATGGTCTCATTCTTAGAAGGAGAGCAAAGCAGGTTTCAAGATAAGATAGACTTATCATCCCTGTCTTTCATAAAAATCTAGTGAGATGGGATCATTGAAAAATGGATGTCCTTGACAGCATGATAGCAGAGTTCCAATATTTGAGGGGCTGCCACAGAGAGGAAGGGGTCAAGCTATTTTCCAAGGCACCTGAAGGCCAGACAAGGAATAATGGATGGAAACTGATCAAGGAGAGATTCAACCTAGAAATAAGGAGGAACTTTCTGACAGTGAGAACAATCAACCAATGGAACAGCTTGCCTTCGGAAGTTGTGGGAGCTTCATCACTGGAGGCTTTCAAGAAGAGATTGGACTGCCATTTGTCAGAATTGATGTAGGGTCTCCTGCTTGGGTGGGGGGTTGGACTAGATAACCCACAAGGTCCCTTCCAACTCTGTTAATCTAATCTAATCTAATTATGGTTCCGACCCTATATTGCTTAATCAAAGTTCACATGAAATGGAATTTCAACTGAGAAGGTGCTGCATATTTATGGGCTGTGGAGGAATTCATCTGCCATATTTCTTTGGGCCCCCTGACTGGCAGAAAGGTATAAGGTCCTTCTTTCTTTGTCTTATTTTATTTCTCAGTATTTATCCTTTGTTTGCAGTCGATTTGTTATATTATGATGTTATTTTTGTATACTACCGGTACCTTGGAATATAACCTTACATTCTCATACATTGTGGTCATTGCTTCCAAGTCCAAAACAACCTATGACCCACCACTGCTGGGTTGGGGATTGAGAAAACAGACCACGGGATGGCAGCTATGGCAAAAAATAGCTATTTTGCTGCTATCTAATGGTTATCTGGAGATCTGCAGATCCTGGTATCCTCAGAAGATGAAAATGAGGCCAAATGACAACATGTGACTGCATCATCATGCAGATATTTACATATTTATATTTTTGTAGTGCAAGTATGTAATAATGCTCTATATTACAGCAACAGGATTTGCATGATGTCATAATCTCCTGTAGCTTGTGTCGTCGTGATTTATTACAAACTCTTAAGCTAGAGTAAATATTTAAATGAATAGTTTTTTCCTTGGCTTCATATTCAGCCAAACAACCAGTATTCTTAGATGAATAAAATTATAATTGTTCAATAGATACATTTAAGGGCTACTTGGTTGAGTAGGTAGCTTAGAACTCAGCTTGATGTTTTCTTGGCCTGGTTCATGCTCAGTGTTTATCTTGTACGTTTGTTTGTTTTTGGCTTAGAGTGCTGTCTGATCTAGTGACTGTGATTTGTCAACTATCTAGGGGTAGGTAAAAACCATATGTAACACTGTCAGACATCAAATAAGTACAAAATAGGTGAGACAAGGATTTGGAGGAAGTTATGGGGAGGATATTTGTAAAAATTTGTTCCTCATCTCAAAATGGAAAGAAACCGTACTACCCATTTGCAGCTGCCTGGTCATAAGATACTTTAAGTGTGATCAAAATGGGGTGAGACTATATAGGAGGTCTAACTCTCTGTTGTGTGCCACTATATGTTGTGCAAATCCAATCAAGTGTGATTTATTTGAAAAAGTCATAGTTACACAAATGATGATCTCCCAATATCTATGAATCAGATCCTCGCGTTAGCAGAATCCTGGAGGAAATTAATTTTAATCTAAATAGTAAAGGAGGTACATAGATCTTCTTAAATTAATTAATGGAGTGGAAACTTTAATAGATTAGCTGTTACTCCCCTGCACTCATTGGAATCATTCTCCTGTATAACAGCTTCCCAAGCCTGTGGCTTAACTGCTATTATTCCCTCCTAAAAGGATTATTGAGTTGAAGGTATCAGTAGAATACCCAATGAAGCAAGGGGCAACTAAATGTGAATTGAGAAAGAAACTGTTGGTAAAAAGAATGGCTAAATTCCTCAGTTTCAATATTCCACCATGTATTTTGGTGCAGATCTGACTTGCATACAGTATTCTAATCTCTAATTCATGCCATTGCATTTGGGGGTATCTCAGGGTCTGGCTGAAAAAAGTCAAGATGGCGACTGCAACACTGTGATTGATCAGGTGTAGCTTTGATTCAGTGGTGGGTTTCTCTTACCTTCCCTACCGGTTCGGAAGTGCGTGCGTTGCATCGGAAGTGCGCGTGCACGTGTCACATCCGGGTACTGACCCTCTGCACATGCACAGAAGCCTTTGCGCATGCGCAGAGGGTTCTTTGCCAGCCGCTTTCAAGCAGTGGCGACCGAGGAACCGGTTCGGGGGCGTGGCAAGCTGGCCATCACTACCAGTTCGGGGAACGGGGCCAAAATTCTGCCACCGGCTAGCGCAAACCGGTCCGAACCAGTAGCAACCCACCACTGCTTTGATTGCACTACCACAAACAACTTGATTTTTTTTTTTAACCAGACCCTGGAGACGCCGTTGATTGAACTTTTCCCCTCACAAATAAATGAAACTACTAAAATGAAGGGAGCAGAAAATATCATAAGCACTGACCATATCTTGGTAATTCTTCAAAAATGTGTTGGTGAATCTTAATTTCCATCTTTAGGCTAAATTTGAGATGATTCTTGACCTTTCAGCAGCCGCGCACTAACATAGTCCTTTTTTCTCCTCTTTTCTCTTACTGATTTATTTGCTTTCAGATTGCAGTACGTTGCCTGAAGAACCAGTGTGAGATATTTAAATTCCGTCACTATGTTTGGATGACAGTGACTGTAATGAGAATCGGGCACAACATGAATATATTGTGATGACAAGCACTGCGAATGCAAGACTGTGAAACTGACACCCATCCTAAGCTTATTCTTTGCCATTAAAAAAAAGTGTTAAATCTTAGAAGCCGATTCCTTGAGATTTTCCTGCTACCTCCCCTGATGCCAGATTTACAAAAAAGTATTTATACATTCCATCTCAGATTTTTTAAAAAAAATCAGTGAAAGCTCTCTGGCAGCTTAAAAAAAAAAACTTTAAAGGTTAGCCTTTATGCTAGTTAGCATATCTATTCATGTCTCTATCATTTCATTGAATTACTCAGCTGACCTTGCACACCAAAGCCAAGGAAGGAGGCAAGCAAGGAAGGAAGGATGGCTGGCAGCATTAATATTTCATTAATCCAACAATCAGCTTTAAAAAAAAACTGCGTTAGAACTCTCTTGAAAAGTGAATTCTGATCTAAGTTGCAGTGCTGTACATTGGCCTCATCCAAAAACAAGAATGCCCCCACAAATGGTTAGCCAGAAAAAGAAACTGTGGTGTTCATCTCCTTTTACACTTGCTCCATGTTTCTGTGGAATTACCCTAAGGTAGGACTTGCCATGGAAATGTTTCCTTGACAATTTTTATATTTGAATTTCGCAAGCTCCTGCAGGCCATAAAGAACCTTCAATGTAAGTTTAATCCTCTGCTACAAAATAAATCGGATTTGGGAAGGGAAGGGGGGAGGGTTGGAACAGATTCTAGATGCCAATTATGGAATTAACAGGGATATACAATCTTCTTGCCTTCTTCAGCTGGATCAAAAGTGATGCTTTTGTCAGGCTAGCCTATCTTAAGTGGAGATGTACTTATGTGTGGAGACACACACACACACACACACACACACACACACACACACACACACACACACACACGATTAAACCTCCCTACTGAAAAACTGAGGCTATTAACATATTTTAGAATTAACTTTTTTTTTCTCCCCAGGAAACAAGTTGTGATGAATGCTGCAGCTGTTGCCTGACAACAAATTGATTTGAGGCAGTATTTATAAAGGATCAAAATGCAAGCCTGAGTAATTAAGAAGGTTTAGAGAAGTACTCCAACAGAGCACGCATTACTTGAGGAAATGATACTCTGGGTCTAACCCATTCATCCTCTAACTCCTTCACCAACCTTCTCCACTGGCATCATTGAAAGCGGGAAGTCCAATCCCATCTCTCTCCTTGACTTTCATGTTCCATTCCAGTCTAGGAATTCCAATAAATAAAGAACAATTCAGATTATGCCAAGAATTTATGAAAGCGCTGGTGAAAGGTTTTGGGATTGTACCAAAGGATTGGATAATGTTTTTCTTGGATGCATATGTACATTTTGTGATAATAATACTTATAGGCATCTCCATGGATGGCTACATCTGATCAATTCTGTCTACCCAACCAGAGGTGGTGTTCACTTACTTTCCCTACCTGTTTGCAATTGTGAGCGTGAGCGTGCGCGGCCTTCCGTGCATGCGTGCGGCCTTCCGTGCATGTGCGTGGCCTTCCGTGCATGCGCTTTGCACGTGCGGCTTGCATGCATGTGCGCGGCTTCAAAACGTGCCTAAATAGGACGGCATAGCGCCAGGACGGGTGGGCGGGCCCACGCGGGCCCACCCACAGGTTGCTACTACCGGTTCGGCCGAACCGGTCTGAACCAGCTGAATACCACCTCTGAACCCAACCCAAATGAAGAGAGCATATCCTGAGTGAAGAGAAAATGTCTCAAGATCCAATCTGGGTTGGTCACTGGGACCAAGAGGTTTACTCTTACAAGCTTTCAATCTCGTGTTGGAGCCCATCCTCAGGGAACTTCCCTCTACTGGAATATGTGTGTTGGGCTATTCTATGAGTTGTATTTATGTGGTGCCTTCCTATTGGTTGATTGATGTGTTGATGGCCGGTGATTGGCTGTTGTTTCCTTATGCTTATCAGGTACTTAGGAGCTGAGGGCTTGGCAACACAAGGAAACAACAGCCAATCGCCGACCATCAACATAGCAATCAACCAATAGGAAGGCACCACATAAATACGACTCAGAATAGCCCAACACACATATTCCAGTAGAGAGAAGTTCCCTGAGGATGGGCTCCAACACGAGACTGAAAGCTTGGAAGAGTAAACCTCTGATACCGGTGACCAGACTGGATCTTGCAACATTATCCTGGGACACATATACAGCCTTCATTCATGAGAAAGTGCCTCACTTATTAAGAAGTATGGCAAGAGGGGGCTCAAAAACAGCTATTCTCTTTGGAACTCACCACCTGAACACCTCCCCCCCGAAGAGATGGTAGGTCCTATACTTATGGTTCATTCAGAAGGCTTTTAGGATCTCCTCACTAAAGACTTATCAATGCCAGAGATGGAAAATGTGAACAATATATTGCATTTCTGTTCATTTACAGCTCTTGGATTACTGCACTTTTTAAACTGTCTACAATTTTAAGTCTGAGATCATCCTAACATTGTATAAATAAAAATAAATAATTTAGCTATATCAGTGTCAGGCCACTCTTTAATTTTTTACAAGTAAGACTTTCTTCATTTACATCCCTCCACATTATGCTAATCCCAAGCCAAACATTCCATGTTATGGCCTAGTGTGACCAGGGTTACTTGTGGGTAGATGTCAAAAAGAAGGTGCCTATGGCAATGCAATAGAAGCCCCACTCATTTGTGTATGTGAGTGTGTAAGAATTGTATGTAAAATTATGCAGTTGTAGCTGCTCTCTTGACTTTTTGACCTATCCCTGCAGACACCTCTGAGTGTGACAAACGAGGGAGTGTGGAAGTACATAGTATGTGGAAAATATATAGTTTCATGAATTCGTAATTCTGACTCCGTAGAAAGCAATTTCCTACATTCTAAAAAGAAATACATATTTATAAATGCTAAAGATAGGACACTCTGACAATTCTGTGTAGTTATGGCCAATCTTTTTAAAAGTGATACACTGTAAGAGTTTGGGGGCTCTAAGTAAAGTGTCATTTGGCCAAACAGGAATTTATTTTACAGTTTTTCCTCACCATTTCACTTTTTTCAAAAGCCTGGCTGTATCTCTATGGGAGTGAAAGCATCACCCAAGCCAATCATATCTTAACTGCTGCCACCCACTGATCTTTAATTATATCTGGAAGACAGGCAATCTTGGATACAGCATCTTCAGAACAGGCCATTCTAATAGCCTGGAACACCCAGTGATCAGGGCAATCTGGTTTCCTGCTCTAATTTTAGGTCCCATATTCTTTTTAAGAAACTAAGCCATCTAGGGAGTCACTTGCAAAGACTGTGGAACCAATGCCTCTCAGGCAGAACTCTTAGCCAATCAAATAATTTGCTTCAGAGAACATAAATACATTTTAAAAAAAATTAAAGGAAGCACCACAAAGGAGAAACAATGATTATATACAGATCAGAGGTGGGTTCCTCCCAGTTTGGACCGGTTCGCCTGAACCGGTAGTGACCCGCTGGTGATGTCACGGTGACGTCACAGAGCCGGTTCGGTTGGTGCCGGTCCGTGGGTGCCGCCATCTTTTTTGAAGATGTGAAGTGATACATAAGTCTAAGTGTTATTGCTACTGCTAATAGTACATATACAGACCCCTTTCGATTTATGGCAGACTTTGTCAACTTGTCAAAATATGAATAGGAACTAGATTCCATATTTGTTTCTCTTTGTACATTGGAAAAACTCTATATTCAACTTCATTGCCACAAGCTCATGTTCTTCCAGTAGATACTTGCACTAACTTGTCTCTTGCAATTGTCACAAGCCAATGAGGTCAAGCAACTACGAAAGCCTATCTTGTGAATTTTGGAGGCACAGCTTTGATACTCTGTCTGATATTAGTAGGCTTGCTGCGCCACACCAGATGTATATGCATGAGCTCCTTTAGTCAGATGAGTCAGAAGAAATTACAAGAATCGGGACGTCTGAGCTTATGAATATTTTAAAAAGAAAGCTTTTGTTCCAGCATCAGTGGAAAGACCTTTGCAACAAAGAGGAGTGGTGTTGCATCCGTTGAAAAAAGGTCAGTGTTGTTTTTCAGAAGGAGAGAAAGCAGCTTTCCTTGAAATCTTTGCCTTTAGCAATAGCAATAGCACTTAGACTTATATACCGCTTCATAGTGCTTTACAGCCCTCTCTAAGCGGTTCACAGAGTCAGCATATTGCCCCCAACAATCTGGGTCCTCATTTTACCCACCTCGGAAGGATGGAAGGCTGAGTCAACCTTGAGCCGATGAGATTTGAACCGCTGAACTGCAGCTAGCAGTCAGCTGAAGTAGCCTGCAATACTGCACTCTAACCACTGCGCCACCTCGGCTCTAAAATGGCTTTGTGTGTGATCAAAATAGATAAGCACTTGATTAAAAAGGTATACCTACTGGGTACCAAATTATGTGTGGTCAGGACTAGCAGCAGGTGATTTGCGGGGATTGACCTAAGACCGGGATGGCAAACCTATGGCACGCGTGCCAGAGGTGGCACGCAGAGTCCTCTCTGTGGGCACGTGTGCCGTCACCCCAGCTCAGCCAGCTGGTCATTGGGTTTCCGGCGCTCTGGCGCTCTGGTGTGCGCGCATGTGCACACGCTTTCCAGTTTGGGCACTCTGTGCCTAAAAGGTTCGCCATCACTGACCTAAGATAATGATCTAAGAAAATGTCCATATTATCTGTCACAAATCCAGATGCTGATCTTGGCAAGTATTTTTTTCTCCTCTTTTCAGACTTAGTTTCAACTCATGCCATATTTCTTATAAAAATCACAAGATCCAGTTCACAGGTATTATGGATTCTCCTTGACTTTTAGGTCTACTCAAAGAATTAGTGGTATTTCTGTTGACTATAGCTAGAACAGGGGTGTCAAACTCAAGGCCCGCGGGCCAGATACGGCCCACGGGGTGCTTAGATCTGGCCCACGGGGCCACCCTGGAAACAGTGAAGGACCAGCCCACTGTGCCTCTGCGGCCCTCCCAAACTCCATTTTTGCTGGCAGAGCGCTCGGGCCACCACAGGCGCCCCCAATACAAGTGACGTCAAGTTGGCCATGGCCACCCTGGCCATTATGCCAAACTCAACCCTGATGTGGCCCTCAATGAAATCAAGTTTGAGCTAGAATGTCCATAAAAATAATTTTTAAATATTTTTTTTTAAAAAGACCTTGATTTTGGTTTCAGTATAACCCCAACCTCATATTCCTATGAAAACAAGGAATAACAAAATAACAGCTTAACAGAGTTGGAAGGGACCTTGGATGTCTTCTAGTAAGACTCTCTGCTCAAGCAGGAGACCCTATACCCTTTCAGACAAATGGTTGTCCAATCTCTTCTTAAACATCTACAGTGATGGAGTACCCACAACTTCTGAAGGCAAGCCATTCCATCCCAATTGTTCTAGCAATAAATTCAGTCTGATTTTTTTTTGGGGGGGGGGATATGTATATTGAAATGAAATTGAGACCACAGAGGGGGGCTTGGGGTTAGACATTCTGTCCTTTTGATGCAGTTTCAGTCTTCCTGAAAAAGAAGTCCATAATCTGAAAGTTCTCCTTTATCCTTAGCAGTCATTGGATTGAGAATAGTAGTTATGGAAAGGAACAAACTTACAGTTATTATGCTGGTCAGATTTGATAACAATTATCCATGCCTTGTTTCCATTCTCACCTTCATTGTTTTATTATCAACTACAATGCCTGTACATTTCTCTATTCAGTGTCCTTACGCATGCAGTGTAGAGCATGCATGCAATCTTATGATGCATACAATCTTATGATGTATGTTAAAAAGGGATGGGATTTGTGTTGCAATGCCACAACTCCCTTAGATCACTCTCCTCCCTTTGTACCCACTCCCATGGATGCCACTCTATAACAATCTCATTGTGGACTACCACTGAGAAATCTCTGGAGGTTGCACCAGTATAAAATGTGGCACTTAGGCTGCTAACTCATGGAAGTTATAGAGATCACACAATGCCTTTACAAAATCTATAGAGATAATGCCACCTTTCATTAAATGCAAAAGTACACAAGTGAGTACTCTTGAGAGGATTTCATGTCTTTAAAAATACAGGTTAATACATCAATGAATGAAATTGAATTATCTAAAATGATGTAAAAATTGCATGAGTTGTATATATACCAATTACACTTTTCTCTGACAGCTTGTTCTAGTCTCACTGCTAACTGAATTATGAAATATTCAAGTTTCCCTGTTTTCTCTCTCTCCCTCTCCCTCTTTCTTATTCTTAATAAGGATGTGACAAGCTTTCTAGTTCTGTCTTAACTGAATGATTTCGCCCAATGACTGATCTGTGAAATTCATAGATCCAACCTTTGTACTATAGGTCAGGGATGACAACTGTGGCAACTTTATGACCTGTGGACTTCAACTCCCAGAATTCCTGAACCACCTGTGCTCACTCCTGCTATAGGTATTGAGTGTATGCAGAGTTCTCCAGATAATGCTGAACCCTATGTACATATGTAGCTACATAGCACAGTGCATATATATTTATATACAGAACAATAGAGTTGGAAGGGACCTTGGACATCTTCTAGTCCAACCGCCTGCCCGAGCAGGAAATTCTATACCATTCTGGACAAATATCATTACTTCCTTTTCTTCATGTTAGTTATGGTATAGAGTGTATACACGTATCCATCTTCTCAACTTTTTTGACCCCTCTTCTAGACAGACTTGAATGTTATAGCTTGATTGTAAAATCCTTAACACATACTCTTGGAAATATAGCATTGTGTTGCATAAGGCTAGGTCCCTAGTAAGCAAGCATGGACTCTCTATCCTCAATAAATTCATTGGAATTTATTTCTGTATAAACATGGATAGGATTGTGCTGTTAACTTTAGAAACAGTAGCAAATCAAGCAATTCCAAGATATGGAAAAGCAGAAGCAAAAATGTAAAGTTGAATTTGTTCACACTGTGACAGCAACTAATCCTATGATTCTTGTTTTGTTTTACAGTCACACCTTTCCCCCCCACCCTCTGTGGCATCCAGATCAGCATTTATGTTAGACCTGAATAGATTTGTGTGTATAAAACCCTGGCCTGTATTGGGAAATAAGTAGGGATGGTTTTCACTTACCTTCCCTACCGGTTCGCAAATGTGACCGTGCGCCACCTTCGCACATGCGCCCGGCCTCCCGCGCATGTGCTTTACTCGCATGCCAGCCTTCAGTGCATGCGCCCAGCCTCAAAAACGTGCACAAATAGGATAGCATAGAGCAGGGGCCAGTGGGCGGGGGCGGGCCCACCCGCAATTTCTGCTACCGGTTCAGGAGAACCGGTCCAAACCGGCTGAATACCACCTCTGGAAATAAGCCCCATTTCCTCTGTCTTCCTGACAATCCACTCTACCCACGATTTTGAGATTTTGCCTGATTTACAACAGGTAATACTGCCAATCAATTGATTATACATTTGATTCCACTTTCTCGCTTCCCTTGTCTAAATTAGCAGAATGGCTTTAAAGGGAAAGTGATTTTTACAGCCCTGCTGTGAATAAGAGAGCTTTTTTGAGGGGGTGTTGTGTTTCAGGAGCATAGCTTTAGCCATCATGCATTTGCTCTAAGCTTATACGCTTTATGTAACACAAACAGCTCAATTGCTGGATACTTGATTAATCCAAAGAGCAAGCTATTAGCAGAGTGGGAAGAAATAAACATGAGCTGAGAAAAAAGCCCAAAATATGACTTTCCCTGTGACAATAGGACTGCCATAGCTGATATGCAAAAATGCAGACCACCAGTAGATGATAGCAAAGAGAGTTTTCTGTGCTGTATCTTTCTACTGCCACCTGGTGGTTGCCTAGATGTTTGCAGCTCAGATAACAATCATCAATCTTCACTGGTAAACCGAAGAATTCACTACTATAAATGAACAACTAAAGATATTATTATAAAATATCACAGAATCTCTGCACAGTAACAAATATTGTTGCATCCTTTGATTAGGTGTAAGACCTACATTTGACCACAGACCTGCAGTCACAGGTATAAACACCCCTAATGTCAAGCTGAGGAAATCAGGAGCTGTGATAGAGTTCTAGAGCACTATGTGTTTATTCCATGCAAACTATACACAAGAATATGATCTACTAACAGTCAAGGCAAATTGGTACCAGATAAGTCATCAGACTTCAAGGGGAGCTGTATTTAGGTCTCTTATGGGGGTCTTATGACTCCAAACTGTTGATGTATTTGACCTCACCCTTGGGCTCAGGAGTCTAAAAGTGAAACACATAATTGGGAGATGTTGTTCATTGAGTTTCCCTCAATGATTGCATATGGTCTCAAAAAGCAAGGGGTTATTGTGATGTGAAAAAAAAATGGCTGGAATCATCTAGGAAACTCCTTTACTGAACCCCCCCCCCCATATAACATAGACCAAGGAACACATGGCAATGTTGGTGAAAGCTGGGCAAAATTTTCTGACCATGAGTTCCATCTGTTCTGTCAGTGGAGTTGTGAATCTAAAACAATCCCCAGATCACAGATCCATTCTCTCCAGGGAGCACAACCTCATCTAGATCCAAAGATGAAATTTATAAGAAGCCAGACAACATCTGACAATGGTCTGACCTAAGCGTAGTACACAAAATTATCTGCTACAATGTCCTACCTGTCAATGACTACTTCAGCTTCAACTGCAACAATACACAAGTACACAATAGATACAAACTTATGGTAAACCTCTCCAAACTCGATTGCAGAAAATACGACTTCAGCAACAGAGTGGTCAATGCCTGGAATGCACTACCTGATTCTGTGGTTTCAACCCCAAACCCCCATAACTTTAACCTTACACTGTCTACTGTTAACCTCACCCCATTCCTAAGAGGTCTGTGCATAAGTGCACCAATGTGCCTACCGTCCAGGGGTGGGTTCTAAATTTTTTTACTACCGGTTCTGTGGGCATGGGTGTGGCTTGGAGGTCAGGTGGGCGTGGCTTTAGGTGGGCCTGGCTTGGTGGTCAAGTGACCGGGTGGGTGTGGCCAACTTGTAAAATGTGGTGAAACTCACTTAACAATGCTCTTGGTTAGCAACCAAAATTTTGGGCTCAATTGTGGTCATAAGTTTTTCTTTTTCTTTCCTTCTTTCTTTTTCTTTTTCTTTCTTCCTTTCTTCCTTTCCTTTCCTTTCCTTTCCTTCTTTCCTTTCCTCCTCCTTTCCTTTTTTCTTCCTTTCCTTTCCTTTCCTTTCCTTTCCTTTCCTTTCCTTTCCTTTCCTTTCCTTTCCTTTCCTTCTTTTTTTCTTTCTTTTCCTTTCTTTTTTTTTTTTTTTTCTTTTTTCTCTCTCTCTCTCTCTCTTTTTCTCTCCCTTTTTTCTTTTCTCTCTCTCTCGGAATAGAGAGTCTTGCAGATAGTGACTTTGAAACAGGAAACTTTCTTTCTTTCTTCCCCTGTCATGTGCCGTCCTGGAGCGCCATTGCTGCCACCGCCACCCCTCTCGCCTTCCTGGCTTCGGCTCTGGGACCAGCAAAGAAGCGCGGTTGAGCAGGACCGGGGCGTTAGTGCAGGAGCGGCGAGGAGTTCAGGGCAGGTGGTGGTTCGTCTTCATGTGCAGAGGGCAGGCGAGGGGAGGGCGGGGGGTCCCCCACCCCCGGTGCCCCTCCTCCGCGCAACCTGCTGCGGCCGAGCGGTCTCCTTCATGCCGCCTGCTTCGCTCGTGGGGCAGATGGGCTGGAACTTCTGTGCTTCTTTGCTGGCACAGTTGAGCAGGGCCGGGGCCATTCCCCACCTCGCCCTGCCTGAACATACAGCCGCCGTGCCCTCCTCTCGTGTGTCATGGCTCCGGGAGACGCGCACTCGTCTGGAGCTGCTCCCCTGCAGCTGAGCCCGCAGCTTGTCCCTGCTGCCCCCGGGTGCGAGGGAGCGGGGCAGGTGAGAGGCGGGTGCGGCGGCTGTATGTTCGGGCAGGGCAAGGGGGAGAATGGCTTGTCTGGAGCAGCTAAACTCTGTTTAAGCAAGGCTGTGCTTGGCTGTACCTGAATCCAGCTATAAAGAACCTGGCCCAAAGGCATCGAGCAAGAACTGCAGCTCCCCCTCTCCTCTTCCCGACCAATCCCAACAATAGGACTCAGAAGAACGGCAGCAAATATTCAGAGTAGATTTTGCCAGCAGTCAAAACCACAGGGAAAAATTGACATTTTAAAAAACTCTTGACTAATAACCACACAGGTAGAGTTAATATGTGGGCTGGCAAAAATGACCCCGGGGTTGGACTAAGCAGGGGGGAGACGACCCCGGACAGCGGCCGCAGCAGTGCTTGTCCTCACCTAAAGGCGTTCCCATTTGGAGAGTATTTTGCCCCGCTTCGGCCTCGGTAGCTGCTGGTTACCCTGGCGACAGGCTCTGCGCTGCCACTACCAGCAGAGGTGAAGGCGGCGCCTACTCTTTCCAATCTCCGCATGGCAGCTTTGGGCCTCGTGAATCTTTCCCTTCGCCTCAGCTGGGGCTCAGCCCGTCGGTGAACAGATTGGCTCGCAAGTCCCTCCCGCCTGTTGTCCCCTCCCCTTCTCGGGGAGGACAGCGGGCCGTCTTGGGAGCAAAGAGTAATACAACCTAGTATCCACACAGACACACACACATATGTAGGGAGCTACTCTTAGCACAAACTACCGCAGAGAAACCTCTAGAACATGGGTCTCCAACCATGGCAACTTTAAGTCTTCCAGAATTCCCCAGCCAGCATAGCTAAATAAATAAACTAACTTTGTGCCACTGCTTGCCTGCCTGCCCACCCTGGCTCTGCTGAGAATAAATGTTACCCTGAATCATTTGGGCTGGAAAACACCCCCACCCACCCCATCCCTTTATCCACTGGAGTTGTCCTGCTTTACCCGGTTGCTTCCCTAATTCCTCCTGTTGCTTTTTTTCCCCCTTCAGTAAAGTTTTGCTTTGCACAGCCACAAATAGCTCACGTGGGGAGGAACTGTTGGGTTCTCTTTTGAAATTCAGCAGCGCTGCTACAAAAGTGGGAGGTTTTCTCATACTGATTCGGTGTATTTCTCCTCGCCAGTCCCTTCCCTTCCTTTCCTGTTAGGAGAGCCTCCTGCAAAAAGGGCCAATCATTCTGATCTTTCAATGATTTTTTTGTAGTGCAGGAATCAGTGAAGCAATCGGGGAAAGCAGAAGGACAACTCAAGTGGATAAAGGGATGGGGTGGGGGTGGGGTGTTTTCCAGCCCAAATGATTCGGGGCAATGTC
>QLTV01003456.1:1953428-1993428 GCA_003457575.1 Thermophis baileyi
GCGAGCTCTAGGCGGTGGCAGGTGGCATTGTCCTGGGACATCTGCCCAGCCTCTTGGACCACCGCCTGCCATGACCTGGAGCTCGCTTTTCACACACACACACACACCGCCGCCCAAACCCATGCAAGGAAACTTCCCGGGAGTTCCAAGACGCCCCAAACTCCAGAGTTTTTTCCTCCATGGCTTTTGCCAGTGGGGGGGTGAAAAGCGAGCTCCAGGCAGTGGCAGGCAGTGCTGCCCGGCCTCTTGGACCGCTTGCCAGTGGAGAGGGGGGAAGCGAGCCGCCTGGAGCTCGCTTTTCAACCCCCCCATCGCCTAAACCCGTGCAGGGAAACTTCTCGGGAGTTCCAGGACGCCCCGAACTCCGGAGTTTTTTCCTGGGTGGCTTTGGCCGGCGTAGAGGGGGGGAAGCGAGCCGCCTGGAGCTCACTTTAAAAAAAAAAACCCGCCACCCAAACCCATGCAGGGAAACTTCCTGGGAGTTCCAGGACACCCCACCGCTGCCCGTCTCAGCCCCAGAGCAGCAGCTGCGTCTCCCATCAATGAAAGGGCTGCTAGCTCCCTTCCCCGCAGCCAGGCAGCCCCGACATGCTTGCCTGCCTTCGATCTTAATGGGAGCTCCAGCCACAGCGGTGGCGGAAGGAAAGTTCCAGAGCGGCGGCAGTGGCACTCCAGGAGGGTGGCCCTCGGGGCCCTACGAAAGTGCACAGTAAGGAGTTGCTGCTTTGGGTCCTCCCAGTCTGGAAAACGCTGCGGGAGAAACTACTGAGAGCACCGGCAGGCTTCTCCATCTACGTGAGCCTGGGGAGTGGCGGCAAGGAAGTGCCGGAAACTTGGCTTCTGCGCACGCGCAGAAAAACCCAGGAAAAAAATAAAAAAAAGTAAAAAAGATAAAAAAAATTCAATTTTTTTTTAAAAAAAAAGATGGCGCCCACAGACCGGCACCGACAGAACCGGTTCTGTGATGTCACTGTGATGTCACCAGCGGGTCGCTACTGGTTCAGGCGAACCGGTCCGAACCGGGAGGAACCCACCTCTGCTACCGTCCCTGACCTACTGACCCCATTTATTCATATCTATTTCCTGTATTCATAATCATGTTTATACTTATATCTGTTATCTTAAACATGCTTGACAAATAAATAAATAAAAATAATAATAAATAACATCTGAAGGAAGAGATTCATGGTTCAATCGGTGAACTATGTACAGAAAAATTCTATATAGATAATCTCCTTGTCCGTTAATAAAAATTGAACCCATGCACCATTTTTGCAAGAAACTAACTTGTTGGTTAGTCAATTTTTTTTATTCCTATTCATACATTCAGTCCAGTTGTACACATAAGGGAAGTTGTTCTTCATATGGGAAATTAAAATAAAAAAGCATACGACATTGAGCGCACTTAGCTGACCAGCGTAATTAATCTGCTATTTGTTCTCACCCCATTGGGAGAAACAGCAACATTAAACAAAGATTTGGAAAAGGTGATATTTCACTGTATCAATTATCTATGAAAGGAGAACAGGAGCTGTATAGTTTAAATTCAGTTCAGGTTCATCTGTTGACGTTCCTCAATTTAAGATGGCCTAGCATTATATCAAAACTGAAATTTGATTCTAATAACGCTGCTTGTGTTTTGTAACTGGTAGTCCCTCACTGAAACAATTGTTTACTTTAAAGCACAAAGGTGTGTCTCACGAAAAGTTACTGGACAAGGTGGACTGTTGCAATAAATCCAGAAGGCTTATATATGTAAATTAAATTAATACAACATTAACTTCTAACTGTTTGGGGGATATAGCAAAGTTGCAAAGCTTCTCAACTTCTATTATGTTCATTTAAAGCATCAAAATATATTGTAATAGACTCATATAAGTTTCATTCTATTTATGAATTCTAAGCTATAAGAGGATCTTCTTCAGAATCCTTTCCACCAAAAAGATGAAAATATACAGCATGTACATATGAAAATATACATGCATGTACATATGTACTTAATATCTGACTTTTCCATTCAGAGGATTATAGAGGCACTTCACAATACAAAAATTAAAGAATACAAAATGCATTAAAAATAAAGTTTTAAAGTTCTGTTAACTAACCTAACTTTTAAGGCTTGGCTGAAGAGATGCATCTGAATTATACCACCTAAGCTAACTTTAGTTGTAACCAAGTAGAACTCTTGGGTAAGATGTGTGTCCCTAATGGAGGAGGTTTCTTCTCATATTCCAGAAAACATATCTTTAAATTCAATAGCAGAACTTTTAAAAGACACGCTCTTGAAGATTTTATTATTGGGGCATATTGAAAATGCAGGAAGATTATTTGGGATTGGACAGGTGATATAAATGATCTACAGAAGAGTTGTACAGATCTCCAAAGGGAGTTTTGCTTTGAAGGAAGTTGACTTAGGCACTCTGCTGAAACTGCTTCATAAAGAAAAATGCTGTCTTTATGTTGGGGAATAAAACAAAATAGCTATATTGCTTCTCTTTATCACTCTTCTGGGGCCTTTTCCAGCATTTTCAATAGCTGGAAGAACTTTGCATGCGTCAAGATGGCATGCGGATAGAAGATAGATAGATAGATAGATAGATAGATAGATAGATAGATAGATAGATAGATAGATAGATAGATAGATAGATTGATAGATGATAGATGATTGATAGATGGATGGATGCAGGGGTGGGTTCTGGATTCTTCTACTTCCAGTTTGCTCAGGGATGCGCCGCGCGGGCAGGCGCATGCCGCGCGCTGCGCAGGCTGTTTGCGCAGGTGTGGGCACGGGCGCACACGCACGTGCATGCGCAGTACTAAAAAAACAAAATGGCGCCGCCTATGGCACCGCCAAGAGAACCGGTTCGGGGGCGTGGCAGGCCCGGGTTGCTGCCAGTTCCAGCGACCCAGGCCGCCAAGTTACTAACGGTTCTATAGAACCGGTCCGAACCGGTAGGAACCTACCTCTGGATGGATGGATGGATGGATGGATGGATGGATGGATGGATGGATGGATGGATGGATGAGGGGTCTTTGCTGCTCTCTGACTTGGCTGCTTTCTTGCAGATGTTCCATTACTCAAACTAAGTAACATCATCAGTGCTAGTAAGGAGCAAGATTTGCTCCTTATTTATATTTTAGTGGTTTGCCCTGTCAGTGTTGGTATGAGTGGTCTTGGAGGTTCTTTGATTGGGCTATCTACTGTTAGCTTGTCTGGCAGTTCCTTGATTGGGGTATTGTTTACTTCTTGATTGTTGGTCTGATGTTAATCTTGGTGTTAATCTATGCTCATCTGGGTGTTATTGCTGGTAGGGGAGGTATTTTGATTTTTTTGTTAGCTTTTCAGCTTGTGGGTTGTCTAACGGTAGAATATAAAGTGAGAGCAAATCCCACTCTCTTCTAGCACTGATGAGGTTACCTAGTTTCGGTAATGAAACATCTGCAAGAAAACAACCAAGCTCAGAGAACACTAATGACCCCTTATTTCAACTCTGAGCTACAAATATTCTCCTTTATTGATAGCTTTGATAGATTAGACAGATAGACATTTCTTAGCTTTTGGAACTGGTGAACTACACTTTTATGTGACTCAGTTTTCCTCATTGTGACTGCCAGCTACCTGCAATTTGGCAGTTCGAATCTCACCAGGCTCAAAGTTGACTCAGCCTTCCATCCTTTCAAGGTCAGTAAAATGAGGACCCAGATTGTTGGGGGCAATATGCTGACTCTGTAAACCACTTAGAGAGGGCTGTAAAGCACTGTGAAGTGGTATATAAGTCTAAATGCTATTGCTATTGCTATCTCCATCTTATGAAGTGCCACCTCATATAGAATGAACCGACAATGCATTTAGGCTTTCCCAAATATACGGGATTCAGATTTAATTCTGTCTGAAATTGCCACATCACATTTTCAAATGCAGCTTAATAAATAGCAACACAATTATTACACAATGAAACTCACCAGTTTTTTTAATTGACTGAATTAAGTGCCAGTCTGAGTAACTCTACATAAAATGTGTAAACAAGGCCATGTTCAGAAAACCAATCTTAGGAAATTTCAGATTTTTTTTTCTTGCTTATCCCTTCAAATGTCTCAGAAGTACTGAAAGAAGCTAGAATGTGAGTTGGCCCTGCGCCTTTCAACTTGCTGTGGGATTATGCGTGTGACAATGCTTCCCATTTGGCAAAATGCCCTGTATACCCTACCTATGCTGACTTCTATTGGAGGTTCCACATCACATGACACATAGCAAAAGGGAAGGAGGGGGATTAGCCACACTGTAGGAGAAAAAAAGAGTTCTAAGAAATGCCAGAATGTACAATGCGCAGTAGTTTGAGTGACCCTTCATAAGCAGAGAGAGCTTTGGGTGGGCAGTGAAGTCAGGTGCTTCCTTCAAAAATCTATCATCCTTTTATTTTATTAAATGATAAAGGATTTTTCTTTACAAAATCATTTCATTTTCAAAAGCAGCTTAGAGGAGTGAAGTAAACAGCTTCGTTTATCCAAAGTAGATTTATTTCAGCAAGGAAATGAAGTTTTCTTTCTTATGCAAAGCAACTTTGTATTGTCTAAAACAGCTTTGATGCTGAAGTTCTTGCTCATCCAAACCAGTGCGGTCTTTCCAAACATTTCTGAAGAATCCAAATTCCACTATGGCCAAACAGAAAGTCAGGCAAAGACTTTGTGGAACTATTTTTATCGGTACTTCCTCCGAATCTGCAGAGGGCATGGAATTCAGAAAGCCACACCGAAAAGGAAATAATGAATAATGATAGTGAATCGTTAATATTATGACTTCTCAATGTATCATAAGATTCATAATGTCAAGGGACACATACTGTAGGTGTTGTCCAGCATAGTGTAGATTCGCACAATCCAGTGACATTGGGAACTAAATAAATGCAGAATTATTATTTTTTCCAGATACTTTTTGTTCAGTACAATTTGTGATTCACTGTAAATGACAGTTTCAGTAAACTGGAAAGAAAATGTTTCCAAAGAGTGAAACAACAAAGAACTATCTGCGTGAATGTGCCAAAGCCAGTCACCTTATCCAGTGTGTTGGAAAAGAGAATATTAGATGTTATCTAAAAGCAATTATCACAAGGTTCTAGTGATTAAACACATACATACCCATACACACACATGCACACATTTCACTGAATATAAATGGCAGTTCTGATAAAGTGCACAACTTCTCCCTGGTATTTTTCATCTTCGTTGGGTTTCTCTTTCTGGGTATGCTCATTGCAAACAACATTAAAAATAAACCTCTCCTGAAAGGCTTAATATAGGAAATTGTGTGGCAACGTTGCTGTCATAACTGGAGTTCGGATACATTTACAGAGAACTTCGAATAGTGGTTAAATTTGTGTGTTTGAGTGTGAATCGGTATACACACACACACACACACACACACACACACAGCTTAATGGTGAAGCATGTCTCACACTTTAACTCCAAGTTCATGTTGCACGATGGTGATGACAATGAGACTCTTCAACCAAAGTATCACAAAGCAGGAGAAAGATATTGTAGAAAGAATAGGCCAGCAAAGATAGTGAAGTGTTCCATGTATAGTTTTATTTCAGCAGGCAGTAGTATCTCAGTTTGAGATCTTTAATGAACAGTATTGTTCTAGTGAAAGGAATCTATATTTACCAAAGGTGTCCTGTTATGAAGAAACTAGATGTGGACCTATGATGCTTTGTTAAATCATCAGTCATACTGGAAAAAGGATGATATAATCTCAAGGAATATTTCTATGGTGATCCATGATTAGTTCACATATTTCTTTTTCTAAATCCAAAGCTGGATCTCAGTGAAAGTTAGAATTTGATCAAAGCTGGATTGTGATAAATCAAGTGAAGTAAGGTTTTATCCTGGTCTATGAGAGGAAAAAAAAATATCATCCAGAAATCCCTTACCAAAAGCTGCAGTTGTGCTTGAACCTGTTGGAAGATTACATTTAATCTACACATTGGTAACAACTTTTCTGGAATAAATTCTTGATGTATTACAACAGAGCAGATTAAATAAAGGTACTATGGCATTTTTATGATACTCAGGTCTCAAGATCTCTTCACTATGTACCTTGAGGAGGTAAAATTTTATTAGCTTTGTATTAGCTAGCTAAGATGCAAGTAACCATAATGGTCAGCTATTTCTTATTTTGAGAAAATGTCTCAAAGGTGCTTTTTCAAAAGGCCACTGGACTATGACCTGGATGGCTGAGAATTTGCATAGACATTTGAGAAAATGTGTTTTACTTATCCCATACAGTAATGTTTTAATGATACCTTTTAGTATGGTTAAAAAAATGCAGTCAAGGATAGAATTTCCTTAGGGAAAATCAGAATATATACATATTTGTGTGGTATACTAGAACTATTTTCTGAGGTGGGGATGGGATTCATTATCAATATTTCAAAAATACAGCTATACTTAATGGTTACAGCTATGGAACTAACCCACAATATAGAATCTGCTACGTAGAGAAACTTGAAACAAGGAAAGAAGGTTCTTAAGTATTCACAGAGTTGATTCACAGGGTTGATAGTCTTTGGAAGGATGGACACACTGAAGTTGAAGCTCAAAACTTTTGGCCACTAAATGAGAAGAGAGGACTCATTGGAAAAGACTCTGATGTTGGGAAAGATTGAAGGCAAAAGGAGAAGGGGACGGCAGAGGATGAAATGGTTGGATAGTGTCATCTACACAGTGGGCATGCGTTTGAGCAAGCTCTGGTAGACTGTGGAGGACAGGGGAGCCTGGCATGCTGTGGTCTATGGGGTCGCAAAGACTAGGATACAACTTAGCAATTGAACTACAAAAGGGTTGAAGACAACCTCATTGCCAGCCTCACCGCTTGCATCCACAATTGACCAAAATATGATAGTGTATAATTCCTGTCACCTGCCATAAAAATCTCTATGGATGATCTTAGTGATCAAGCACATGTGTAACTTGAAACAGGAAAAGCAAAGCTAGTAATAGGTTTATCTAGTCAAAGAAGTCACTTGGCTTCTAGGAATAATAATGCTTCTAGATTTGCCTCCAAGTTACATATCTGTTTTTTTCTGACAGGATGCGATTTTATTTCTAACTAACTAAAAAAAAAAAAAAAGTCTCCAGCTCCTATGCCTGAAAATCAGCAATTCACAAATTCTCTTTTTTGATCGCCTTGGCCCTCTTCCAGCCAAATATTGCATTCTTATGGTATCTGAATTAGTGCTGGTTGCCATCAGAATACCGATAGTATCACTCCCCCAAATTCCTGAAAACTTCAACAGTCAAAAATATAGACATATTCTTGGTTTAGCCTTAGGACAGATTGTTCCCACAATGCCAAGCACTGCTTCAAGTTTGATCAGCTGCCTGTCATTATTTAGATATAATTCTTAGGCTTAAGGAAGATTATTTCCATTGTGTTACAATAATAATGCTTGACTCCCAGATGCCAATGTTTTTGGGGGTTGTTGTTGTTGTTTTGATCTTTCCCTTTAAGGCACAAAGAATGCGTGCAGGGGAGTGAAACACAATGCGTGTTCTGTTCCTTGTTAATCATAAAAGCCATGGGCCTACTTCTGATTCTGAAATGTTGACCATCGTAGCAAAAAAACAAAACAACAACCCAAAATACCCCATATATAGTAATAGTGCCATTTTCTTCATTGAGAATACTCCATTTATAGGATCATGCTAGTGTATAGTTCCCTATGAGATGAGATTTTTTTTATCTAAAAATAGTTGAATGGGTAGAGGAGTATCCTTGGAAGAATTCCTGATTTTAAAAGCCTCACAAGAATCTGATATTAAATGGTCACCTTTTTAGAAGATCATTTATTGGTCTATGTCGCTCTGTATCTGGATTGTGTAATACAGGTAGTCCTTGCTTAACAATCGGTAGCTTAACAATCATTTGAAGTTACAACACCTCAAAAAGGGAGCTGTGTGGCCTATAAATCCTTTCAACCATTGTAAAATGTCATGCCACCCCCCTCACGGTCACATGGCCATGTTTAGGGCACTTATATTTATATATCATATTTAGAAATCAAGGATCGCATTTATGACCGATTGCAGCATCCCGCAATCATATGACTGAAATTTGCAAAAAAATAAATTAAAAAAAATGGCAATTTTCTGACAGAAATCGGCAAAAAACAGTTATGCTGTATTCATTTAATAATGACATAGTTTACTTAACAAACTCATGATTTGCTTAATGACCACATGGTTTACTTAACAACTACAGTTGAAGAATAGTAATAAAATGGAGTCAGGCCATGTGGTGACCACCCCAATTTACAACCAAAATGCCAGGCCCAATTGTGGTCATAAATCAAAGCCTGTTTTTATATTCTGTTCAGGCTATCCTTTCCTCCAAAATTAATCTAAAATATTAACAATATTTAACAATAATCATTTATCTTTATCCTACCTACATAAACAATATGCAGACCTGTATAAATCCTGCTTTTGCAGAATTTTGAAAAGGGAGATTTTGAAAAGAAGAGAATATATGTAGCTTAGTATTGAACTGTGGAACGCTTGGTACTCTCTGAGTTGGCGGTTTGCTTGCAGATGGTTCATAGCCTAAGTAATAACCTAAGTAATAGTGTTAGTCTGCATGCTATTTTGTGAAACTGCATTTCTTGAATGATATTGGTCTCTGTTTAATACTATCATGTCTGCTATGGATGAAATTTTCTCCTAAACAAAGCTGGGATAATTTGTAAGCATCCATAGCATGCATGCAGGCGTGCATGCATGCGTGCGTGCGTGTGTGTGTGTGTGTGTACGGTGTATTTATACAAGAATATATAAATATATTCTTTCCTTCTTTTTCTTCTTTTTTTGGAAGACAATTTAATTTGATCGACCCTACCAACCAAAGGAAATATGTCATACTTTCCTCCTGTTTAAAACTAAAATTGATTGAGGGATTATGATAGTGGCGTAATTAATTGAAGGATAATTTGATTTAGAACAGGGTCTGTGAAGGAAATTAATGAGGGTAAATTAATTGAAGAGGAGCTACTAATTTGGGGTGAGCTGAGGAAGAGGTTCAAATTAATTGAACCTATTTGGGAAGATTTGGGTGGGAATTGATTAGCTTCTCTTCTGTGAAATATATTCCCAATTTACCATACCCACCCAGATGACTTTCATTTTGGCCTCTTTCATTGCATATTGATGAAATTGGCAGCCCGGGTTGCAAATTAGCTCCTGATGTGATTTTAAGATCATGCAATTTGCCGCAAAGGGATGATTCTTGTTACTGTTTGAAAATCAAATTAATCAGGCATTTCTGATAGTGTCACATAAAGTATTATGGCTTCTTGAAAGTACATCTTTACATTGACATTATTAAATCCATGTACACATTATCATTCCAGTGAGGCCATAGTGAATTCATTAAAACTAATGCAATAATATATCTGTTAATTTTCATGAATCTTTAAGACACTCTGAAAGTTTTACTATAAGGAACAAAACTCACTCTGGAAGTTTTTTCCCCCATGTAACAACTCCTCCCACCAAAGTTTCTATCTCGATGACTAGAAAGGTTATGCTAGAATAGACTATGCTTTTTTTTTTGTCAGACTTGCACAATGTGCTGAGTCATCTCTACCTTATTGGTAGACCAAAACACCTGCTAGATTGCACAACAGGAAACATATGATTCAAATTTTTACATAAAGCATAAAATTAATATACAATAGATCTACCGGTGCATCTTTAATAATAATATTAGAATCCAGTTAAAAGCTCATGTTGTGTATTTGTTTTGCATGCCAGGGAGCAAGTCAAGAACTCATCACTTTATTGTGTTCATGGTTTCTGCTTCCATCACTATCACTGGAATTCATCTTACTGATAAGGAACATGGGTGCAAAAATTAAACAATCATCCAACCCTGGTCAAGATCAATGTAAAATGAATGTGGACACTATAGCAAATCAATTTTTGAGCCTCACATCTACCAGAGAGCATTGAATTATTTTCTGCCAACATTCAGGAAAGGGAGTGTCTATGGAGATTCTCATTCATCCAGGTCATGGTTGTCCCAAAGGTGCTTTTTTCAAGAGGCAACTGGACTTTTTGGTTTTTCTTTGAAGACGTTTCACTTCTCATCCAAGAAGCTTCTTCCGCTCTGACTGGATGGTGGGGAACGGAAGGATTTATACTCCTTGCAGACAGCTGGACATTTGCATTCTCAATGTTACAATCTGTGAGATCCGGCCACGAATGGTGTGTATGGCTTTTTAAATCGTTTTTTAATATTTATATTGTTTTAATGTTTTTATAATGTCGTTAGGGTCACCTGAGTGGTGCAAATTAGTGTGGAGCCTTCTTGGAACTGTTGAAAGGACTGTGTTGTAGATTGGAGATAGATGATGTCATATCCTTCCCCCTCTGTTGAGAGAGGGCTGTTCAATTTTGACATAGATGGCCTCTTTAACCCCTCTTTCAAACCAGTGATCCTCTCTGTCCAAAATATGGACTTTGTTGTCTTCAAAGAAAAACAAGAAAGTCCAGTTGCCTCTTGAAAAAAGCACCTTTGGGTCACGAAAGGGAGGTTGCATTCCATATTCATGACACAACATTCTGCAATTATGATACTTCTTTGATCCATAGATGGCTGCAATGGGTATATAATATTAATTCTGAGGGAATTTTCAACCCCAAATTCTAAACACCTTGGTGGAAGCCAGAAAATTCACAATTTGTACATGTAGTTTTTCATAGAGAAATGGAGGACTTGCAATGGTCTGCCTCCATTCAATCTCAAGAAACTTTCCCTACATATGGAACCATCATAGTCCAATGTTCATGAGGTGCTTCTACTTTTTTGTAGAATTTTATGATTTATTGAGCATCATTGCTATTGCTGATTGTCAGGCAGTTCTCAATGTCGACTTTTTATGTGCTTTTAATCATTTAAAAAAAGATTTAAAAATGTGTTTGGGTTGTTTTTGTATTCTTTTATTTGGATTCAACTCTTCCGCCTCAAAATCTGCCTTGCAATTTCTCAGATTTTTTTTTTCTTCTCCTGTGAAAAAGACTTCTGTGTTTCCAATCTTGTTTTGCAGGGCACTTGTGATTTTCCTTCAAATTAACTCTCAGTGGTGAATTTTATTATTGGAGTTTGTGCAGAATGGGAATATGCTGAATCTGGATCTGAAGGCAAAAGTTGGATCGAGCAGGCATGTCCACATCTCTTAGTGCCTCCTTAAATAAGCTGTGTCTTTTCCTGAGTTCACATAGTAACCCTGCAATTTCAAGAAACCATGCATTTCCATTAAAGAGGCATTGACAAGGTCTTCAGAAAGTATACTGTTTGAATCTTCTTAAATCTGACCTGTATTTTCCTGGAAATTTGTGGCTTTAAGAAGTTGTCCATGCCTTTTCACCTTTGGATCTGAAATACAATACCTCCTTGTGAAGGATGCTATTGTGATAGTTGTTGTTTTGCAGTAATGTCTCCATTGCAGTGAAGTTGGCTGAGTGGGCTTTAAACAGCAGGAGGATACCGATTCCCTCCTGAGGAGCTCCTTTGTGAATTAATAGGAGGATGGGAAGTCAGACAGGCCACAGATTGCTGGAGAGACAAGTATAGAATTAAAGATAAGACCTCCAAGACACCACCTTTGAGAATTTCACTGAAATAATCTTTTTTGAAAGAAATTTCAAAAGCAATTTCTTTTTCATCAAATAAAATGAGAATTGGCAGAAAAAAGCCTTTTTCCAGCTGGTTACCAAGAAAAGCCAAGAAGATCTTTTTAATCTTCTGGAGATAATGGTAGGACCCTTTCCAACCCTGTTGCCAGGGTGAGCAGTTCCCTGAGATGTCCAGATCTTTTTAAACATCTCATAACACTTCATGTGACAGATGGGAGGCAGAAGTGGGGGGGTGGGAAACTTGTTCAAATTCTTTGTTCCACTGCTAGAAAATGAGGTTGAAGCAGAGCAACTGAGTGGTTGCTCTGTTCTCCCATCCTTTCCTACAAATACTAGAAAGCTAAATTAAATGCAAGGAAAAAGCAATGACTTGATTCAAATAACACGCAAGGCTAAACTGGGACTGACTATTTTGTGGTTCGATGTGTTATGATAATACAATCTGCATGATTTGCTTACAATTTGATTGGTTAAGCAATCCCAAGCAACTTAACTAGTTGTGCACATGTACTCGGGGTGTGTACCTCCCAATCAATAGTACAGTAATAGGGTTAGCCCTATAGCAGGGGTGAAATCCAGCAGGTTCTGACAGGTTCTGGAGAACTGGTAGCGGAAATTTTGAGTAGTTCGGAGAACCGGTAGCGGAAATTTTGAGTAGATCGGAGAACCGGCAAATACAACCTCTGGCTGGCCCCAGAGTGGAGTGGGAATGGAGATTTTGCAATATCTTTCCCCCAGGAGTGGGGTGGGAATGGGGATTTTGCAGTATCCTTCCCCTGCCATGCCCACCAAGCCACGCCCACAGAACCGGTAGTAAAAAAAATTGGATTTCACCACTTCCCTATAGTATATAATATATGAGATCTAGATAGACATCTTTCTCAAATAATTTCCATTGGTCTTCCTGACTTTAAATTTATGTCATTTTGATTCTGCATCAGGTTTGTTGATCTAAATCTGGGCAAAAAAATTGTTTACAGTTTATACACATTTGTCTTTCCCCTAATATAATGTACCCGTCATTCTCTAATGTGATCACTTTTAGTGCAACTTTCATGTTGTGAGCTGTATCCTCAGATTTTTTTAGAAATGTAGATTTTATTATGGAAAGGCTTTCAAGTTTGCAGACAGGGCTGAGAAGTATGATCCCACTAAATTTGCATAGAACACGAGCCAAATGAGTGTTCGTGGTTTTCTGTGAACTTTTGGCTGGCACGAGTCGAGGATTATTCCTACATATAATAATCCTGCTATCCAGACAATATCACTTTCAATTCACGCAGCTATGAATATGCTTTTAGTAAATCATTGCTATGTTAGGTCTTACTAATTACCGTGAGAATTTAAGTGCAACTTCATGTAAGCACAGAACCATCACTTACTACTAAAGTGCCATGCTGTTGCCTTTTAGGAATTTTGTTTTACGGTTCCCAGTTTAGCCTATAGCTCTGAAACTTGCTCATAGTCTAAAATCAGATCTAACCAAGCCCAACCCTGCTTAGGTTTTGAGATTTTCCAAATCTGCCTGCCTTCTCATCTAATTCCATAGATCCTCACAGTTTGCCAAGCCATAATATGCTTTGCTGGTTTTGATTTAGCTGTTGTGTGATCCTATCCTTTCTAATTTGCATGCCATGATTTATGGTTTAGTGTGATGCTATGTGAACTACCCAATTGGTGCTTATTCGACAAGCCCTCATTAAGCAAAGTTTGGCGTAGTACAAGTTAAGAACCTTGAATATGGATTGCTTCCTTAGCATAGTGTCTCCTCAAAATGGACTTTATGTGTAATGAATAACTGAATCCCTTCCTCCCCCAAAAAGATCAGAGGCAGCTTTACAATGAACGACTCTGTGTGGTGCCTGCGTAGAGTGAGCTTTGCACTGATGCTGCAAGGATCATTCTCATTTTTTAAAATGGTGCATTATTTTGTCAGAGGGAAATGACAAAATTAACACAGCATGTCCAAATGAAATGGCGCTTTCCTCTTAAGCCATCAGGCTAACGGTTAGCACCACGCTTACAGGGATGAACTATAGGCTGCAAAATATCTGTCATCCATCAGCAATCAGTTTGCATTTGGCTTGCAAAAAGAAAATTTTTCAATGAACATCCCGCCACCTTCATTTGGAGTTTCCCTCCCCTCCACTTTTGCAAAGTGTTTATTCCCCCCCCTCCCCGCAGCTTTATAAAGCAGTCAACAGATTTGAAGAACGGTACAGTTGTTGAGCTAGGCAGCTCTTCCCCCACCCCTAGTTTGCCTAACTACAGCAAAGGTAGTTTGATGGCAAAATAGCCTCTTTTAGGTAATTGCGTTCCCCTCCCCGCTTCCCTTCTTCGTTCCTGTAAAAGAAGTGCAACATAATTATTTTACTGTGGAGGAATTAGCTCATTTGCAAATGCCACCTTGGAACACAAAACGAATGGCATTTATTGAAGCAGTAATAAAGGCACCATGTTAGAATAATTTTATGCTGACGGGCCCACAATCACTCAATATTTTAAGAGCTGTCATCACACCAGCATGAGCTGCATGCACAAGTACAAATTTATGCCGTGACATCATGGCACTAAGAGTATAATTGGAATAAAATTATAGTGCTCCACTCTGGCATTCAGCGGTGAAGCAGAGCACTTTCGGTGCCCACCCTAGGCGGATTCTTGGCTGGGCTTCTGTGTGCCCACAAACTTCTTTTAACACATGAAGCATCAAGGCAGGGATGGCAGAAGAGCTCCAAGTGTCCCTGAAGTCTTCCCAGCCTGGAGCTTCCAGTAGGTAGTTGGTGGCCCATGCTGTTCATATATACTACACTGCAGACCAGTAACCAATGCACAACTACAACTCTATAAAGGCTCTGTTTCAACACTTCAGACATGGCTAATGAAGCCTGCATTCACAAACAATGGCAGAAAACCTACTGGGAGAGCTTTTCATTGTCACCACTCCCTCTATCATGACCATTTGTGATGGTGGTGCTGTCATTAATATGTTCTAAAACAGGGGTGTCAAACTGGCTGCCCACGGGCCAGATGCATCACACACAGGCTACGCCCATCCCAGCTCTGTGAAGGGAAAAAACATCACAAAACATCATGTGACAGCAATGTGATGCCGTGAGTTTCACACCTGTGTTCTAAAAGATTTAGAACTAAATGCCTTCCTTCCTTCCTTCCTTCCTTCCTTCCTTCCTTCCTTCCTTCCTTCCTTCCTTCCTTCCTTCCTTCCTTCCTTCCTTCCTTCCTTCCTTCCTTCCTTCCTTCCTTCCTTCCTTTCCTCCCTCCCTCCCTCCCTCCCTCCTCCCACCCTCCCACTCTCCCTCCCACCTACCTATATTCCTTCCTTCCCTCCTTCCTCCTTCCCTCCCTCCTTCCCTTTCTTCCTTCCCTCCCTCTTTCCGCTCCTCCTTCCTTCCTTCCTTCCTTCCTTCCTTCCTTCCTTCCTTCCTTCCTTCCTTCCTTCCTTCCCCAGCTCCATTGAATTTTCCCATCTTTATTCTTCATTATCTTCATTAGAAATGAGAATGTAGCTGACAACAGATGTAGGAGGAGTGAAACAAAGAAAGAAAGACAGAAAGAAAATTGCTTGTCAGGTTTAGACATAATATTCTCGCAACCAAGCACGGCTGCTGGCTTACAAGCCCTCTGTGTGTAGTCAGATACGCTTCGTGAAGCAGGGTGGTGGTAGCAGAGAAGCTGCCACTGATCTTGCTTATTGCCAATACATGGGTATTGTGCTATTGGTTGCAGCCCGTTATCATATTAGTGTAACATCCCCAATCCCTTGCTCCCAGTTTATAAACATCACGCTTTCCCCTGGCGAATTTGTCCTGAAATAGACTAGTTTGGAATATATCCAGGGGGTGTAGGAATGGGAATCTCTCCCAGGGTTTGAAGGTTGGCAAACATAATGAGGTAAATCTCTCACTGTAATTGCCATTTTATATACTCTTGCTTTATCCTCCCACTCCCATTTCATTCTGAACACATATGTTCATTATTTTTAAATACATATGTTTGCCTATTTACTGTGGAAACAAACAAGCCAAATTAATTCCTGGCTTATGTCTAAAATAAAAGAAGAAATCTCAGTAGTCCACAGATGAAGCGTTATTAACCGCTAAGTGTGGCTGGTATCCTGTTCCCTATGCCAAGCCTGATTAAATCGTCAATTTGTTCACTGAGATTTTGAAAAGAGATTTTGAAAAGAAAATACATTTTAAATTCCAGTGTGATCTAATGATTACGGCACTGCAGTAGGCTGGAGACACTTGGTTTCAGGACCATCTCTCTCACACCCCAATCTTCTTCACAGGATTGTTTTTTTGTGTTGTTGTGGGTTTTTTTTTTTTTGTCTCTGTATATGTTGTTTCTTTGTTTTTAGAAATTTGCTGGTAATTGGGCAGCGTATTAATTTAACAAATTATTTATTATAGTTGTTGTTCTGCGGAAAAATGAATCATTCCACCATGAATTACCTAAAAGAAAGGCAGAGTTTAAACCTAAAACCCACTCACACACAATATTTGTAATAGATTAATTGCATCAATTATAAAAGAGAGTCCGAAAAGCAAAGCAGTTCTTCATTCTGGGGTGTCGACAGGGAGGGGAGCATTCAAAACATTGTGTTACTTTCCCTCTGCAGAAGCCCCTGTCTCCATGTCTCACGAATGAATATGACAAGATCGGTTAAGGTCTTCTCTGCCACTAACTTTCAAAAAGCACAGGCTAATAGTGAGGGAGGATGAACACTTTTTCCTGTGACCTTCTGACCATCATTTCTCTTACAGTATGTCTTTCATTTTGTAGAAATGAATCATCTGGCTTATTTCCATAAAAAGAAATGTCACTTGTATCTACCACTGTCGGCCTCCTTAAAAATATTAATGCAAAACACTGCTCATAACCAGTAACCACCTCTGGGTCCAGGGCAGGGGTGATTTCTGGTTTTCTTCGTGGCCGGTTCAGTCAGTGTTGCGCTGCACAGGCGCGCACACTTCATGCATGTGCAGCGTTTAAAAAAAGCTGCGCATGTGAAGAAGCAAAAAACAAGATGGCGGCGCCTATGGCACCGCCAAAAGAACCAGTTCGGGGGCGTGGCAAGCCTGGGTCACTGACGGTTCTAGCGACCCAAGCCACCAAGTTACTACCGGTTCTATAGAACCGGTCCGAACCGGGAGGAACCCACCTCTGGTCCAGGGTCACATTTATTGGAATAACAGCTGAAAATTCCCAAACTGTACAAAAGCTTTGTTGGACAACTACTTGAGGATGTGGTGTTGGCAGGAACAAACATTCTTTCATTGGCTTCGTAGTGTCACATAATCAGATATGAAAGGAAGCTCAATTTATTATGAAGGAGCAAAGCAATATGACTTGTGCAGAGCTACACAGGTTTATTCATAGCAAGAATGTATAAATATTATGTATTTGACCGGGCATGCTTCTTGAAAGCTGCTATTTCTGTGGTTTTCCTGAATTGGTAGCCTTCCATAGATCCACTGGAGAAAGTGAGACAGAGTCAAAATGAAATAAATAATGAGTATTTATTTTTAAATCTTCACCACCATTTTATAAGTAGTGTGTGAATTTAGTTGTATTTAGTGCACAGCTTTATGAAACAGATTCCACACAGTTGCCGACAGGTTACAACCTGGCTCACAAGTTGCTGAATGATGTTGTAGAATAAATTGCTGAATGTAAACCTATCCATGGGAATCAATTCTTTGGATCATTCTAGGCTTTGCATAATTTTTAATCAAAATTCTTCATATGTAAGCATGTTGTCATTATTTTCAGGGCTGAGGGTCAGAGCTAGCCACATTTCAAATAAAAAGTCCATGTGGTAAAGCAAATAAATCTTTGAGCAGATCAACTCTTTCTATTAAATATATCAATTCCTGAATGTGATTCAGCCTCCACAGCTATCTTAATCATCAGCCTCCTTGAATGTCTATGCATCCTACAAAAACTAGGGCAGTGATGGCGAACCTTTTTTGGTTCGCGTGCCAAAAGGGGGAGTGTGCGCATGCTAGCGCGCGCGCACTTGCCCACACCCATTCCCTCCCCCCACGCATGCGCACAACCCGCCCCCCGCGCTGCCCCCTGCACATACGCACAACCCCCCCTGCGAATGCACAAAGGCCTCACTGAAGCCTGGGACGGTGAAAAACGGCCCAACGGGATAACCAGAAGTTCGGAAAAACGCACTTCCGGTTTGCCGTTGGGCTGTTTTTCGCACTCTGGAGGCTTCAGGGAAGCTTCCTGAAGCCCTCTGAGGGTGAAAAATGGCCCAACAGGGGGCGCATGCGTGGGGATGCGCACATGTGCAGTGCGGCGTGCATGGGGGGGTTGTCTGCCGGCACGTGCGCACGCTCCCATTTTTGGCACGTAAGAAGAAAAAGGTTTGCATCACTGTCACAGGCTGTATTCCTTTGCTTTTCAACTCCAGTCCTAAAGGGCCCTCCCATTTAAACTCAGGCTTGAAGTAAGGGTCACATTCATCTGAAGGAGACAGCTCTGTCATGAAACATTATGCCCTAAGAACCTGTTTTTGCTGCAACAGGCTAACATGGCAGTCCCTCTGGAAATCATTTTCCCATAGGCAATTTTTTTTCTCATTGACAACAGTTATTGGGCCGTTTTTTGCCCTCCGGGGCTTCAGGAAGCTTCCCTGAAGCCTCCGGAGTGCAAAAAACAGCCCAACGGCAAACCGGAAGTGTGTTTTTCCGAACTTCCAGTTTGCCCGTTGGGCCGTTTTTTGCACTCTGGGGCTTCAGGAAGCTTCCCTGAAGCCTCCGGAGGGCAAAACGGCCTTCCCCAAGGCCAAAAATAAGCTGGCCAGTGCGCACTGGAGCTGACATAGGGGAACGCCTCGCGTGCCCTCTGATATGGCTCCGCATGCCACCTGTGGCACGCGTGCCATAGGTTCACCATCACTGAACTAGGGCATCTCTGTACACCTGGAACCCATTGTAACCTCTTTTTGTGAGTTTCAGTGTGTATCGACCACACTGCTGTGATTTTGTCATGCATAAGAGTGGTTAAAAAGGGCACAATGGTGGCCATGTGATAAAAATTCTCTTTCCTTATGTGTGATGTGGGTCTGTGTGTGGTGGCTCAGTGGTTAAAGACACTGAATGTGTCAGCTGGTAAGCTAACAGCCTGGGTTCGAGACCCAAGTGTCACACAATGGAGTGAGTTCCCATTACCTGCCCTAGCTCCTGCCCACCTAGAATTTGAAAGCATGCAAATGTGAGTAGATAAATAGGTACCACTTTGGTGGGAAGGTAACAGTGTTCTGTGCACCTCGGCGTATAGGCATGCTAGCCACATGACCATGGAAGTGTCTTCGGACAATGCTGGCTCTCTCAGCTAAGAAATGGAGATGAGCACCGCCCCCTAGAGTCAGACACAACTGGACAGGGGAAACTTTTACCTTTTATGTGTGTTGTGCTTGGATTAAAAAAAAAAGAGGCAGAGTTTCAATCAGATAGTCACAACTGCCATTTGTACCTCCCATCTGTGGAAACCTCTAATAATGTAGTTTCCCATACTCTAAAGAGTCATGGAAATGACTTTGGGGAAAATATCTGAAAAACAAAAGGTGAAGAAGAAGCATGCTTTGTGTCTTAGGAAAAGAGAAATTATTAGAAAAAGACTTAGGCTGACCGGTCCCGACTTCTTGGGATATAAAAGGAAAGGAATGGAAAACACAAACAAAATTCTGTTAATGTATCTCAATAAAGTTTAGCTCTGGTTTTCCTGTAGAATCTGTTTCTGATCTGGCCTGCACTGAAGGACTAAGGCATACTGAGATGAAAAGCATGAAAACATTAGGACCTGGGAGGAGAACTTTTTGATGGCCACAGGTCACATTGAACACTTCTGAGGAGACTGAAGACTGCAGAGTTGGTGGCCCAAATCAGTCAGGTAAGAAGGATGCTAATGGGGTATGAATTTGGGGATTTCCTTCGAAAAGGAAAAGACTTATTTTTGTGGATTTCAAAATGGCATGAAACTCTGCTGTCCGTTTTCAACAATCAATATTTAAGAATTCTGAGGATTAAGAAGTTAGGCTCCAAATGTTCATCTGGGCTAGATTGCAAATATATGGACAATCACTAGATGGCAGCATAAAATGAGAGTATTCTATGTCACTTTGCTGCCATCCAGTGGTCATCTACGTTTTTGCAACCCAAATTTGGTTGTTGTTAGTCGCGAAGACGTGTTCGACCCATCACAACCCCATGGACAACATTCCTCCAGGCCTTCCTGTCCTCTACCATCCTCTGGAGCCCATTTAAACTCACGCCAACTGCTTCAGTGATTCCATCCAGCCACCTCATTCTCTTTCGTCCTCTTCTTCTTTTGCCCTCAATCGTTCCCAGCATTAGACTCTTCTCCGGTGAGTCCTTCCTTCTCATTAGGTGGCCAAAGTATTTCAGTTTCATCTTCAGGATCTGGCCTTCTAAAGAGCAGTCAGGGTTGATCTCCTCTAGGACTGACCGGTTTGATCGCCTTGCAGTCCAAGGGACTCGCAGGAGTCTTCTCCAGCACCATAGTTCAAAGGCCTCAATTCTTTGGCTCTCAGCCTTTCTTATGGTCCAACTTTCACAGCCATACATTGTCACTGGGAAAACCATAGCCTTGACTATACGCACTTTTGTTGGCAGGGTGATGTCTCTGCTTTTTAGTATGCTGTCTAGATTTGCCATAGCTTTCCTCCCCAGGAGCAAGCATCTTTTAATTTCTTAGCTGCAGTCCCCATCTTCGGTGATCTTAGAGCCCAGGAAAATAAAATCTGTCACTACCTCCATTTCTTCCCCATCTATTTGCCAGGAATTGAGAGGGCCAGATGCCATTATCTTAGTTCTCTTAATGTTGAGTTTCCAGCCAACTTTTGCATTCTCCTGCTTCTCCCGCATCAAGAAGCTCTTTAATTCCTCTTCACTTTCTGCCATTAGAGTGGTATCATCTGAATCCCTTGTTTTCCTCCAGGCTGCTTTGGATATCTCTTGACCATTTTCAACTCCATCAATTCCTCCATAAACCACAAGGATTGTCAGGTATGATGATGATGATTATTATTATTTATTAAATTTGTATGCCGCCCAACTCCCAAGGGACTCAGCGTATGTGATCCAGCGTATGTTGGCAATTTGGTCTCTAGTTCCTCTGCCTCTTCGAAATCCTGCCTGTACTTCTGGTAGTTCTCGGTCCACATACTGCTGGAGCCTAGCTTGTAGGATTTTGAACATAATTTTGTTAGCATGTAAAATGAGTGCAATGGTGCAGTAGTTTGAACATTCTTTGGCATTGCCCTTCTTTGGAATTGGAATGTAAACTAACCTTTTCCAATCCTGTGGCCACTGTTGAGTTTTCCAAATTTGCTGGCAAATTGAGTGTAGCACTTTTATTTGCTACCATTAACCAATATAAAATGGGCTGGCAGCAATGTGCAATTTGCTTTCATTCAGGGATAAATGATGTTTAGAGGTTAAATAATTCCTTAGGTGAGATCTAATATCATACATTTATCAGACCCAGATTTATTTATTTCCTTTTATTTTTTATATAGTGTGCTTTCAAGTCAGAATTGATACCTGGGAAATGCCTGGACAAATCTTTGCAGTTCTCTTGGCAAGATTTCAGGAGAGGTTTGCCATTGCTTCCTTCCTAGGGCTAGGAGAAGGAGACAAATCCAAGATCACCTTGCGGGCTTCATGCCTAAGGCAGGACTAGAACTCAGGGTCCTCCAGTTTCTAGTCTGTTGCTTTACCACTAACCAAATTGGCTCAATTTATTTCTACACTTGAACCCTACATACACCCTAGGCATTGCCTAGTAATTCCGCATGCTTTCCAATGGAAGTCTATACAAAAAAACTTTGATATGAATACAGCTGCATTTTTACTTTCTAAGAACTTTTAAAAACAACTTGATTTTAAAGTAGAAAACTTGATGGGTACAAGATCTGTCTGTGATTAGCAGAAATAAATGAACACCTCTTAAGTGTTTGGAAGGCAGTGCCTCATCATGCCTAGTTATCCTTTTCACTACAAATTATTTATCTGCTCGTTTATTCACTGTTCTATCTCCATAAGAAATCCATATCCTTCTCAATATACATTCATTGTGATTTTTTTAAAGAGCTCTTTGTTCATGCAGGTTTGAAATGAAAGGCTGGTTAAAGAGCCATCATGGGTTACCGGCTGAGTAATGCACATTTGAAAAATTAAAATAGAATCCAAATATCATTAGTTTTCTATTTGGCGTGAACGCCTATCCAAACTTAAGTTCATTGGGAGGACTTCTTCAATGAACAATAAGATGTTCTGAACTCAATCTACATTCAGGAAGGTTAGACAGACCTGTTTCAAACTTAGGACAGACCATTTTGAGTAAAAAATATTTCAAATGTGAAACATTCTTTGTTCAAATTGATTTACCCTTTATAAGGTGAGTGAGGTTCCTCAATCTCCACATTCTGAATTTAAGGTAATCGTATCAAAGAAAAGCAAGAATCAAATGCCTCTTGGGATCATGACATACAGTTAGGAGTAATCAATTACCACTTTTAATGGAACAAAAAAGGACAGTCATATCAGTTCAAGAAGTTTAATAGCCCATCATCCATAGTATAAAATTATTACCTAGCTGCAGATGCTATTTTTTTTACTCTGTGAAAACAAAACCCCAATGATTCCTCATTGATAAAATAATAATAATTGGACAATTTTGATTTGTCCAATGTTCTACTTTGATTGCCCTGTGGTTGCTAATTCTAAGCATAAAGTATGCATCAGAAGCACATTGTATGTTTAGCCTTAGGAGCACAAGGGCCTTCAGAATGAGATGGAGCTACTAGAGCTTGGAATCAGAGTATTACTTGTATCTACATACTCCTATTTTAGGGTAGATTTTAGTTCAGTTCTGAAATGTTGGATGCTACAAAAGCAGGGATGTCCACAGAAGATCGATTCAAAAAAGTCAAGGTGACAATTGTGACTATACAATTGATGTCTTGCCCTTTTTACATGTGTTGACAACACAGATATGCACATAGTGGCAGGATTTCAGTCATGAAATCAAGTCTGCCATCTTGACTTTTTTTTGACCCAGCTCAAACCTATTGAATTTTAGCTAATTAGTCTCAGTGATTGACTTTTGTGTTCTTCCTCATAATATATCTGATTTGATGCCTTGTTCTAGGACAAGGGTCTGCAACCTGTGGCTCCGGAGCCGCATGCGGCTCTTTGGGCCCTCTGCTGCGGCTCCCTGTGGCCCTGTCGCATCAGTGGGCTGAAAGAGCTGTCGCCCTGTCGTGGCAGTGGCATGGCCGGAGCCTTAGTGCGGGAGCAAAGAGCCCCTACATTTGCCTTTGCACAGCAACAGCATTCCGCCTTTGTCGCGGTACATTTGCTGTTGCCGCCAGCAAAGAGGGCTGGGAGAGAATGGCAGGGGCGGCTCTTGCAGGGTGGGGGCCATCCCCCAAGCCTGGCCTTCCTCCTCCCTTGTCGGCAGGGCCAAAAGAAAGAAGGGGGCGGCATGGGGAAGCGTTCCCCTCCCCCGCCAAGCGCCGAGCACAACAGCCCGGCGGGAGGGAGAGAGGGCCCGGCAGAAGCACCCCCATTGGCCAGTTGGACAGCGGAGAGGCGTGGACCGGCTCTTGCAGCGGGATGCTGTTCGGCACATCCAGACGCAAGCTGCCACCTCTGAAACGTGCCACTTTCTGTTGCCTGTGCCTTCCCCGATCTCAGCTCCTGAGAGCTATGTTTTTGCTCACTTTCTGTTGCCTGTACCTTCCCCGGGCAGCGATGGCTGGGGCTGGGGGGGGCAGCAGAGGCGTCAGGGCTGCTCCCCCCCTCAGCAAGCTGGGCCTCAAGCGTGGAGAGTTGCGGGCAAGTGCCGGAGGGTCAGAAGATGCGCTCCGACATCACCCCAACACGCGTTTCCAGCGCGCGCTCCTCTGTTCCGAAGTGGGGATTGAGTGGGGGGAAGGGAGCAGGGGGAAGGGTACAAAGGAAGGAGAAGCCTGGCTGGCTTTCCTTTGGCATGGGGTGGGGAAAAGACCCAATACCCCCTTCATGGCCTGCCCGCTGCTCTTGTAGCGCCTTGCGCAGCACAGCAAAAGCATGCTTCACAAATGGGGAGACTGCATCCTCTCCTCCTCCTGGAGCCAATTTAACTGCTGCACAAGGCGCTGTGCGCAGCAGTTAGATTTAGCGTGCTCTTCACAATGGGGGAGACGGCATCTCCTCCTCCTCCTGGAGCCCATTACAACATGGAGCATCTGCCGCAGCTGGGCCGGGCCAGCGTCTCAGGGCGGAGAGGTGCAGGCAAGACTAAGAAGCGCTGGAAGAAGCCTCCGCGAGATGAGAGGCAAGTACAGGGGCGTTTCCCTCTCATTTGGAGTGAGTCTCCATCCCCGCCGTCGCCCTTGCCTTCTAGCTTCATTTATCTGGGAACCTGAAATGACTATTGATTTTAAATCATATGGTAAAAAGCACCCAAAGAAGAAGAAAGAACATCAGAAAAAAACCCCCAACCCTTGCCTGTTTTTGGAAATGGTTCAAGAGGGAGCACACACACACAAGAGAGAGAGGGGGGAGAGAGGGGGGGAAAGAGAGGGGGGAAAGAGAGAGAGAGAGAGAGAAAAGGGGAGAAAAGGAGAGAGAAAGGAGAAAATGAGGGAGGGAGAGAATGAGGGAGAGGAAAAAGAGAGAAACAAATGAGAGAGGGAGAAGGGGGAGAGGGGGAGGCAAGGGGAGGGAAAGGAGAAACAAATGAGAGAGAAGGGGGAGAGGGAGAGAGAAATGAGAGAGGGAAAAGAGGGAAAAATTGAGAGAGAAGGAGAGAGAAAGGGAGGGAGGGAGGGAGGAAGAGAGAGGGAGAGGGGGGAAACAGAGAGAGAGAGAGAGAGACCCATTTCCTACAGAAAACACCCAGAGCTACAAAACCTGGGTAGGCGTGGCTGGGGCGGGTCATGTGACTGGGTGGGAGTGATGTTGATTTGGCCACGCCCACTCAGGTTTTGTGGCTCCCAGTGTTTTCTTTTCTGTGGGAAATGGGTCCAAGTGGCTCTTTGAGTGTTTAAGGTTGCAGACTCCTATTCTAGGAGATGGTATGAATGGCAGACCTTGAAAAAGTGGCTCAAGCTATGGTTTATTTAATTTCACTAAGCCATGTGTTATGTTTGCCTGCTGCAAAACACTGCACTAAAACATAACAAACAGGTCTCAAAAGGAACAAGTATGTGCTATAATTATTTTATGTAGCTGTGTGTGAGACATTGGATTGCAGGTATAAAAGGACTGAGCTTTTTTTTTTGTTCTTTAGATTTTTATCCCACCTTTTGTTTTTCATATACAACTCAAGATGGTGAACATACTAATGCTCCTACCTCCTCCTATTTTCCCCACAACAATCTCTGTGAGGTGAGTTGGGCTGAGCAAGATTGTCTGAGTCCTTGCATTGTGATCTCACAATGAGCATCATGTTGCAGCCTTTATGGCTATGAATGGATGCATTTACAAGCAAACAACATCATAACTTAGCATGATCTGTGAAATTAGACACCTCTTTCTTGAAGTGGAATTAGAAGACCTCTAATTCTAGTTTTAAAGTTTTTCTCCACTTGACAGTTTTTCTTATTTGATACTTTTGAAGAGGTAGGTTGTTGTTTTTTATAGCTCAGCTTAGAACTCCTCAGGCAAGATTGGGGGGGGGGAGAACCTTGGAATTTTGTCCCACTGTAAATAGGAAGACACTGTTTAACATTTTTAATTGAGTTATAAAATATTATAAAATACAAAATAGAAAAGTAAATAGAAAAGCAGTGGGGAGGAAAAGGGGGAAGAGAAGTGAGGAAGGATAAGAAAAGAAAAAGAAACATTGACTTCCAACTCTGTTGCAGTAAAATAAAGCATTAACATCAAATCACAACTTTTTGCTTTTTCATAATAATATGAACCAGTCATTTCTGTAAAAATCTATCGATCTACTTGGTAAAACCCAAAATCAAAGTTTCATTCTTTTCCACTTTAAGCACAAAGTTCAGAAGCGATCTCCAAGCGGAAACAAAAGTACTTATGTTCTTTTCTTTAATCAAAGTAGTCAGTTTTGCCATTTCAGCCAACACCATCAACTTTTGCAACCATTTGTCCATAGTAGGAATCGAAGTGTCCTTCCATTTTTGTGCATACAATAGTCTTGCTGCTGTCAACATATATAATTACAAAGTTCCAATTTTTTTTCATCCAGTTCTTTTTCCATTAGGCCCAAAAGGAAAAGTTCTGGTTTCATTTTTATCTTTATTTTCAAAATTTTTTGTATTAAAATGTGAATCATACTCCAAATTTTTTTTTTTTTTTTTTTTTTTCATTTTCACCATTGATTGTAAATTTTTCCTTTTTTTATTTTTATTTTTTGAAAGTAGGAAGACAGATATTTGCTCAGCTGGTGACAACCCCAACTGATGTGCCTAAAAACCTTCCTGATTAGAGCAGACGTAATTGGGGAAAGCTTGAGACATTCATCTGATTCATTAAAATTAATTAATGGACTCGTGTTAAGAGAGTTTATTCACAAATAATTCAATAAACAATTAGAGATTTTTTGGCAAGTGATACTCTTTGAAAAAGGAGGGGAAATAATTACTGAACATTTGCACTTTGTCGCTGTGAGGGCCGTGGCGTCTCCTCCTCCTCCTTCTGAACCTTTCTGGGTGACATGAAACCAAAAAAGAGTCGGCGTCATTTTCTCAGTCCTTTTTAACAAAAGAGTTATTTGGCCCAACCTTAATAGATTAAGCTGGTGTTTATTTTTAAATCAATTCTTATTGATCCAAAAGACATGGCATTTTAATTGTGCATTTGCTCTTTCCCTTCTCCTCTCTCTTCCTCCCCCAGATGGAAGTCACGGTTCCTCATGCTTACCATAGCACAGTCTAAAGGGCTGGGCTTTCAAAGCAGGGTGCATAAATCCCATTAGCAACAATTGAGGTTGGTGGTTAATGTGTAACTCTCGAGGAACGCCTTCATCTTGGTTTCTATGCTGAATGATGTAATTAGGTTTTGGTAGGTCTTTGGGAAGTAGCTCCTGAAAGTTCTCACTTAGCTTGAATCCATCATTGTAGGATGAAGGCCTAACACTTGTAGACTGTCAACTACCACATTCACATTGAAGTTTTTTTGCTTTCTAGTCTAGGTTTAAGAGAATGACCCAGCCAACCTCCAGGTCTAAGGAGAGTCCCCCAACTCCGTTTCCCCATATCTGTATTCCACAATGCAGGGGTGTCCAATCTTGGCAACTTTAAAACTTGTGGACTTCAACTTCCAGAATTTCCCAGCCAGCCATGCTGCCTGGAGAGGTGGGCTTCACATACTGTAACAACTGGTTCGCCCAGCACCGGAAATGTGAGTGTGCGCCATCCACACATGCGTACGACATCAAACAACATGGCAATTCACTCGTGCGTGCCATCCGCGCATGCGTACGGCATCAAAACCACAGCAATATAGGACGGGATTGCGCCCGGGCGGGTGGGCAGGGCCACCGCAGGTCGCTACTACCGGTTCGCCCAAACCAGTCCGAACTGGCTGAATCCCACCTCTGTCCCTGCCATAATGGCTCAATTATAAATTTCAACAGAGAAAGGTATAATGTGAATGAGACCGATTTGGGCTATTTTATCCCTCCCCGCCCCCTACGGAGCAAATGCTGGCCAAGTACAGATCCAAGAAACAAGCCATGGAAGATGGAAGGGAGATGCATTGAAATGAGAAGGCTGTCTGGCTTTGCATAGGATTTCTTGGACAAGCAGGAGAATATAGCCAGATAAATCCCTTTCTCAGCTTCCTAGAACTGAAAAGTCTGCAGGCTAAAAACATCCCTGGCAAAGGATGATATGTTTTAGCTTGTGAAAACTGACACAAAACCCTTGTTATTTTTCCTCTTTCCTCCTTGTCTTATTCTTTCCAGACAGATGATCAAATATGCTATTTTCAAACTTGAATTTAAGATTTACGTTGCTTCAATGACATCTGGTTTAATTTTTATGTTTCTGAGTGTTTTTTTTTATTATTATTATTTTGGCAGACAGAGTGATACTTATTTCAAAATGATGCATAAAAGCACATTTTAGCAGAATTTAGCTCTTAACATAATACTTGGAGTTCAGCTCAGCCAATGTTTTGTACAGCGAGCTCCTGCTGATTTTAAACGGAATTTAAGCATATTTCTCGAACAGAAATCAGCAGAAATTAAAGGTGCTCAGCTTTGGGCTAGGTTGTGTCAGGTCGGTTTTTAAAAAGGTACTTATCTCCCGGTCTACACATGTTTATGTAATCTAAACCTCTGTAATCAAAACAGATAAATGATTTGTCTATGTGGCAAAAAGGAGACATTTTAAAATATTAAACTGTTATTAGGGGGGGAAAAGGACAGAAACACATGTATGATTTCTTTCAATGGGTCAATGAGATGTAAACGGCAGATGTAAAATAAGATAAAAATATTTCCAAAAATGCATCTAAGATTTGGTTATTGTCTATTAACAGTTCCAAACTTTTCTGTTTACGCAACAAAGGCCTTCTTTTACAGTTGTCCATGCCTTTTCCTTTTAAGAAATGAATAAAAGCAGATTAAAGGCAAGGAAGATGAAATTGTCAGTAGCTGAGAGAAATATATATGCATACAAACAAGACATCTGCTTTGCTGAATATAAATTCAACAATTGGATTGTCTTAAATAAACTATTTTACCTAAAAATGATGGTAAAACAATTATAGAATTAAAACATAATTCTATACTCTTTTATTTGAGAGTATGATCTATAGCAGGGGTGTCCAACCTTGGCAACTTTAAGACTTGTGGACTTCAACTCCTAGAATTCCCCAACTAACCATGCTGGGGAATTCTGGAAGTTGAAGTCCCCAGGTCTTAAAGTTGCCAAATTGGGCACAACTGGTCTACAGAATCCAAGGAGTCTTCTCCATACATGTATATATAGCACTGTAAGACAATTCAGAATAATAATTTTGGAGCTTTCTACCATTTGTTAAAAAAAACCCCTCATTTTTTCAGGCTTTTCCATCAAGCTGAAGAAAAAAAAGGCAACACTCTCAGGAATCCAATAAAATACTGATATATTCTCTCTCTCTCTCTCTCTCTCTCTCTCTCTCTCTCTCTCTCTCTCTCTCTCTCTCTCTCTCTCTCCCTCCCTCCCTCCTTCTTCTTCTCTCTCTCTCTCTTTCTCTCTCTCTCTCTCTCTCCCCCCCCATGAAAAACAATGGGCTACTTTAATGAATAACAGAGAGATGCTCTTCTAGTTCTTGCATGAGATTGGAGCACTTTTCTCTGAATCATTTCTGAAGCATGCCCAGCCCTCTAGGAATGTGTTGTAATGATATCACTGAGCAGGGCTTCAATTTCTTTCTTCATTTCTTCATGCATTCCTATATCATATTTTAATCGACAAGGGGCCCAATGGTGGTTTGCACTAAAATAAAATCAGTTTCATAAAAATACAACTCAAACCAGTAGTGGGTTCTAAAACCCGTTGCTACCGGTTCGCGCGCATGCACAGAAGCGTCTCGGGCAGGTGTGAGGAGCCTCCTGCTGCCGCTGCTACCAGTTCTAAGAACTGGGCCGAACCGGGAGCAACCCACCGCTGATTCAAACTAAAACAGATAAGCCGAATAATAAATCAGCTTCTATCTCATTTAGTGCTTCCAGATACGTTGGATTTATTCTGGGATTTGTCCAAAAATCTGGAAATTGGAAAGGTCTGCCATTACCAAGTAAAATTTAAACACTTTGACAATCTGGCCAAAGAACAAAACTCAGCTTTCTAAAAGGCATTAAAGAAAGAATCTAACCTTTAGAAAGAAGTTCTAAATTTAGGGCTTTGCCACTGAAAAACATGTGTCCTGCATCTCTGCCAGTTATACTTACATTGGGTGAAATGCAAAGCAGAGCCTCAAAAAATGTCCTCAGTCATAAAACAGGTTCATTCAAGAGGCAGGAGAGCTCTTAAATATCCAGAGCACATTTTCAGATTCTGTATAAAAAGTCATGCAAACTATGAACTACCAAAAGAATGCTAAATCATTGTAAAAGCGTTCTTCATCAAGTAATGCAATTTATTTCTTTGAACCAACTGCAATATGCTCCAATAGTTTATGCATTTTTCATGGCCAGAAAGCTACGTTCATGTTCTGTTGGAGGCTGACTTCCTGTTTAGATGAATATATCTTCTAAATAGGCTCTGGTTATTTAAATGGTTAAACAGCAGCATTGTAATCCTTAATTGAGGAAGCAGTGATAAAATAATAATGTTGAATTCCTTCCTGCCTGCTACATACTGTAGCACTGCTTCCAGATTATTAGTAAAGATCTTCTGATTTAGGCCTAATGATAGCAGACTGCATTTAATGCTAAGAATACAGAACACTCATGAACAGTTCCCAAAAGATTGCCAATCATGAACATGTAATTGTCTAGAGGACATTTTGTAGGCAGCCCATACATTTTAGCTACCTAAGTGGGGGGGGGGGTGGAGTGCAGTTCAATGAATCTAGATCAAAGTGTGTAAAAATGCAAAATATATCAAGTTGTTCCAGTGCTCTGACTCAAGGCACAAATTATCAAGCTCAAATTACAGTGGTACCTTGGTACACAACTGCTTTGAAACTCATCGGATTTGGTACTCAACGCATTTTGACGTGGAAACTTTGTCCCGGTTCTCATCCTTTGTTTGGTACTCAACGCACAAGCTAGAATTTGTCAGTGTTGGCTGTTTTGTGACTCACTACATTATTCCTTATGGGAAAAATTTGTTTGGTACTCATCATTTTTGGTACTCATCATGCCTCCTGGAACCAATTAATGTTGAGCACCGAGATACCACTGTATCAGAGGTGGGTTCTAACTTACCTCGCTGCTGGTTTGCTTCCTCCCGTGCCGCGTGGCCACGCATGCGCAGTGCCGAAAACTCAGCTTCTGTGCATGTGCAGAAGCAAAACAAGCAAAAAATTCCCCCCCCCAAAAAAAGCCAAAAACAAGATGGTGGTGCATGCGCAGTGCCGAAAACTCAGCTTCTGCGCATGTGCAGAAGCAAAAACCAGTAAAAAAATTTCCCCCCCCCAAAAAAAAGATGGCAGCGTCCATGGACTGGCATTGACAGAACCAGCTCCGTGATGTCACCACCGGTTTACTACCAGTTCTATAGAACCGGTGCAAACAGGGAGGAACCCACCTCTGCACTGTATCATGTTTTCAACACCTTATGCTAAGACTTATCTCTTCGAAAATCTCTGTATTTCTGGGAAAGGTGGAAAAAAGGAAGGCAACCAGAAGCAAGGTGGATGAACTCATTTACAATAACAGTGGGTACACCATTGGAAAATTTGAATAACCAGGTGGAGGACAGATTTTCCTGGAGAAAATATAACAATATGATCACTAAGACTTGATACTGATTTATGTTAGTGAACCAGTCTCATATTATATGAGATCTAGCTAGGCAGTCTTTTAATGGCTATGGATTGCATTGGGTTTGTTTTCTACCAAAAAGCTGCACCCAAGTGATGGGAGAGGCCACACAAATATATCCCATAGCCTACACATGATTCTCAAGCTGTGCATTGCACGCTTCTGCTATAGTGTCAAATCACTACATCTAAACGCATTAGGGTGCATTATTATTATTTTTTTAAGAAAACAATAACATAACAATTTGGTCCTGGCACTTACGTTGATATAAAAGCTCACGAACAATCTGCTGGGATAAATATGAAGACTCGTGACCTCACAATACCATTCTCCACTGCCACATTTATTCAGTGAAAGTTTGGTTAGAATGGAAGGAGAGAAGAAGCAATTTTGAAAGCCTTACCTTGGAAAGCAATATCCCAATGTTCAGTTCTGAAAGCAACTAATTAACGATCCATGTTGCATAAATTTGGAAAGAAGTGTCCTTCAAGTAAATGAGCTCTCAAATTTGATTCGTGAAGTTGAAAAGCATGTTTATTCATCTCCATTGACTTATTTCTCTTGATGAAATCGTTCCTCCCAATAGACAAATTACTTCCATTAAAAATCAGCATTGTTATCATATGCACTGTAGTCTCAGACTAAATCCAGACATCATTGCCATCCAAGACACCAAGGATAATTTTTCTAAGGGTTCATATAGAGAGAGTTAAAAAAGGAGGATTCTTGAAAAGAGTATTCAGAGTATTAATTCATCTCCTGTTAGGGATGTCAAAGACAGAGAGTCCCCCTTCCTTGCCTTACTCTATTCAAATTAATCTTAAGAAAGCTTTGGCTAACTTTAAGCCAATTTATTTAATGTTCCTGAAAAGTGAGAGGCTTATTGAGATGACTTTGAGTGGTATACTGCTCCAATAGATCAGGAAATTGGGACTGTTAGGTTTGATATGGCAAAGACACCCTTAAGGCAAAATCATTCAGAGGATTGGCTTTTTCATTTAGATTCTATCTTCCTCTTCTTGGTTCATGGATAGGAAGCAAAGGACTTATTATTTGAAGATCAATTGAACATGTGCTGTTCCACGTGCTTCTTTATTTTGGTCATCAATAAAGTTGGTGGATATGAAAGCGATTGTACACATTCGGGTAAGGCAAGCAGCCCAAGAATGTTTGAGCAAGTTTGGTAATGTTTCTTAATTCATAAGTTTGTTAACATAACTTGTTACTTCAGGTGATTGGCTTTGAGAATGGCTAAGAGAAACAATAATCCAAACTAAATCTATATCTTTTTTTTTTCTTAAAAAGGGGAACAGTGGGAGAATTCTAGTTCCACCTTACCCATGAAAGTCAGCTAGGTGACCTTGGGCCAGTCCCTCTCAGCCAACCCACCTCACAGAGTTGTTGTTGTTGTGGGGAAAATAAAAAGAAAGAAGGTATGTTAGATATGTTCACCTCCTTAACTTATTTATAAAAATAATAAAGGTGGGAAATATAGATAGATAGATAGATAGATAGATAGATAGATAGATAGATAGATAGATAGATAGATAGATAGATAGATAGATAGATAGATAGATGATAGATAGATACATGATAGATAGATAGATAGATAGATAGATAGATAGATAGATAGATAGATAGATAGATAGATAAGAGTGAGACACACACAGAGAGAGAGAGAGAGAGAGAGAGAGAGAGAGAGAGAGAGAGAGAGAGAGAGAGAGAGAGAGAGAGAGAGAAAAAAAGAGGAGAAAGAAAAAAGAAAAGAAAAATATATAGAAAAAAAGAAATATGTGTAAAAAGAGAGAGAGAGAGAGAGAGAGAGAGAGAAACTTGCTACAAAAACAAGTTTGGAAAGGTCTAAACAAAGAAAGATATTTGTTATATGACCAAAAAGTATCTAAATTGTTCCAGGTAATTTATTGGAGTGGGACATCTCAAAGCTAGGGCTATACAGCGGAGAAGATCCAAGGGTACCTGCCACAGACAAGCAGTATAAGCCATAATAATAGTATTTAAGAAATGTCACTAAAGAAATAATATAAATCATGTAGCATCATCTTTACTGCATTTCCCGATGTACATGATGCCACTAGCCCTCCTGTGCATGCCTATAAGTTACGATGGGGCCTTTGAGACTGAATGTAGAAAATACCTTTCTGTGAGAGAAGGGGGTCTTTAAAATATTCTAACCAACACTATTTATTCTTGGTGGAAAACAATCAAACCAAATACACTTGCAAATATTTCCATATATGCTAAAAAATATGTACAGCATATGCATATGTATATATACATATATACTGTATATCACAAAATCTCCAGAACCGTAAAGCCTACAAACTTGAAATTTGCCACGTATGTTCCTCTTGCCTTCTAGGTGCTCACTAAGAAAGGATTTTTCAAAATGACCATCAGAGCATTAGTATTTCCTATATTATTATTAACACACTCTGATGCTAAGGAGTTCTACTCCCCCTCCCCACCTGAAAATAAATCTGTTCCAAATGCAAAACACAAGCAGAGGAGAGGAGTTTCACTTTCAGTTTTACTTTCACAGCAGCAAGCAGCTTTATTACAGAACAATTGAGCTAAGCCACGGCCAGGCTCCTTCCTGTCTCCTTCTTGCTCACAAACAGCAAATACTGTTTGAGTTTCCAAACACCCCTCAACTCTCTCACACACTGACAGGAGACTAGCCAGATGAATCCCAATGGATGCTGGTAGGCAGAGGCAGATTCCCCCCCCCTTATTTTCTTCCTCAGTTCAGATGAATCTGTTCCTTCTACTGTAACACCAGTTAAAGGGAAAAGAGGCAAAAAACTCAGAAAAAGATTTACAGATGCGATTAGGAAAACACAAGTAAGGGAAGCTGCATACAAGTATCGTCAAACTCATCCCCAAGTCAGTAGACAGGCTGTAAAAAAGTATACATCTAATAACCCCTATGTTAATCAGTCACAAATGAGATCAATGCCTTGGACTAATAAGTATTTGTCTGGTTTTCAATATGAACCTCAGATTCATTATTCCAGGGAAAAGGTTGTTGATCTCGGACCTCGGTCACCTTGTGCCTGGTGCCGTGCTCTAAAGTGGCAGGATGAGAGTCCCGGGATGTGCTGCAGTGGTGGTAAAGTCCACCTCCCTCCCCTTCAGCCCTCCCCTGAACCCTTACACAGCCTTCTCACCCACCAGCATCCAATGGCAAAGAACTTTCTGCTGTCTGGAAGTACAAGGGATGCTTCCAAATGACTTCTTTTGGAACCAGAGAGGTGAAGGAGGGAAATTTTATGCCAACATTCAAAGTGCAGGGGCAGGTCTACTACAGAATAGGGAGTATCATGGCGGGGCCTCAGCAGCTGCCTTCATTTCTCCAGATATACTTTGTTGGTGATGATGACAATGAGAGGGACATCCATTGTGGAATCTACCCAGGCGTTAATCCACAACTGGTTAGCCAACTGCAGAAGTTGCTGCGTGAACACAAGAAGTATCTTGTACTTAAGGCTGCTGTTGATTCTGTTCCTAAGGGCCACAAGGACTTCCAAGTGATGATTAATGCCAATAGGAAGCCTTCTGGAGAGCACCGAGGTCATTTCAATGCCCCCACGACTACAGAAGTGGCTGTTCTCATTGTCGGCCAGGATTTTGAGAAGAGAGATATCGTTCTCAACAGCAGAGACAACAGGTTGTTATGAATCAGTGAGACACACCGTGCCTATGATGCTCTGCAGTACCCTCTGATGTTCTGCTGTGGAGAAGATGGCTATTCTATATATATAAAAGCAAAAACCACTCACACCGCGATCACAAAAACTCCAGAACCGTAAAGCCTACAAACTTGAAATTTGGCATGTATGTTCCTCTTGGCTTCTAGGTGCTCACTAAGAAAGGATTTTTCAAAATCACCATCACATCATTAGTATTTCTTATATTATTATTAACACGCTCTGATGCTAATTAGTTAGATGTTCTACTCCCCCTCCCAACTTGAAAATAACTCTGGAGAGAACGGGATAGCATAGGAGAGGCTTCTGTGGGCCACGCCTGAGGGAGAGAAGGGGCTAGAAAACCTGAGGGAGAGAAGGGGATAGGATAGGAGACGTTTCTGTGGGGCAAGGCTGAGGGAGAGAAGGGGATAGGATAGGGGAGGATTCTGTGGGGCAAGGCTGAGGGAGAGAAGGGCAAAGTAAAGTTAGTATGATGCAGCATTCATTGCCAAAAAGTTAAAATTATTTGAAAATTCTATAATTTACTAATCCATTCAATATTTGGTCATACAATCCAAATTAAATATGGCACTTTTATTTAGAGCTAAATTAATTGTATTATTTACAGAAGATCAAGGAAATATTTTTCATTTCCTATTGTATAATAATAACCTTTATTTCCATGTACAAATAGTTTATAAAAGAGATTTAGTGTCTGAATTATGCAGAAAGGCTATACCAATGTTCAATATAGACCAACCAGAGGAATAGTCCTTTATATTTACTGTAAATATTTAGAAGAGGCATGTGAAGTATATGCGTGAAAAATCAATTCAGAGGGAAGAGTTCCTTCTGTTTTATTCCAAATGTCTATATAATTTAATGGTTAAGATTTTGGACTAGGACTAGATAAAGGCTAATTTAAAAATCAACCTTTTATCATGGAAATAAACTAGGTGATTTTTTTTTCTCAATCCAACCTGTGTCCTATAAACTTATAATAGAGATGTACAAAATTTGTTGTTCCATATATAAAACATTCCAGGGAAATTCATAATATTTCTTTCTCTCTGGATGATGTTGAAACTCCTCCCAGATGTTGTGGTTTCTAGTGCAGTTTGGCAGGCTTTGGAAATAAATTTTCTACATTGAAAGCAGCTCAAGGTGTTCTGGACATGGTGCACAAGATAATAGAATAACAGAATAACAGAGTTGGAAGGCACCTTGGAGGTCTTCCAGTCCAACCCCTTGCTCAAGCAGGAGACACTATATTACTTCAGTCTCTTCTTAAAAACCTCTTAAGCACCCATAATTTCTGAAGACAAGCTGTTCCACTGATCAATTGTTCTAACTGTCAGGAACTTTCTCCTTATTTCTGGGTTGGTTGTCTCCTTGATTAGTTTCCCTCCATTGCTTCTTATCCTGCCTTTAGGTGCTTTGGAGAATAGATTGTCCCCCTCTCCTTTGTGGCAACCCCTCAGATATTGGAACACCTCATATACAGGTAGTCCTCAACTTATGATCGTAATGGAGCCTGGGATTTCTGCCATATCTCTTGAGGGTCATGAAATAATCCAGTTTGTGGGCCAAACCAACCTCAACTGATGAATTTTACATAGTCTTTGAATAAAATGGATGAAGATTTTCATTTAAGCTGCCTTGATTTTTTGAAGAAAAGGTAGAATATAAATCAGATAAGAACATTAAAGAATAATAAGAAATTGTACATCATTGCTCATGAACATAACACCATTCATTATTTGCTTAATATTTTTTAATGAGAATCCCAGATAATGGCACACTATGACTACCGCTCATATCTGTGAAACTCTCATGTTATTCATCTTAGTATGAAGAAATCCTGTCGCTTGTACTGACTAAATTGCTAGTAATTTACCTTCTGACATATTTAAGAGATGGAAAACAATTACTTAGCATCTTCCCCTGTTAGCAGCTAAATGTTATCCTTTTGATATTTGTGCTGTTTTGACTTGGTAGTATATTGGTTCTGAAATAAAAACAAGGTGCAATGCAATATTTTGGCAAGCCACCAAATTCTAGTGATGGCTAGGTGCCATCGTATCAGGGGTGGGTTCTAACTTACCTCGCTGCCGGTTCGCTTCCTCCCATGCCGCGTGGCCGCGCCTCGTGGGAACACGCACGCTTCGCACGCGCGCGCATGTGCAGTGCAAAAAAAAAATTCAAAAAAAAAGCCAAAAACAAGATGGTGACGCATGCGCAGTGCCGGAAACTCGGCTACTGCACATGCGCAGAAGAAAAAATAAATTCAAAAAAATTAAAAAAAAATTCAAAAAAAGATGGCGGCACCCACAGACTGGCACCGATAGAACCGGATCCGTGACGTCGTGATGTCACCAGCGGGCCGCTACCGGTTCGGCCGAACCGGGAGGAACCCACCTCTGCATCGTATGACTCTTGCCACTGCAGATATATATTTATGCATTTGCAGCCATTTGCAGCATCCTGTGGTCACATGACTTACAATTTGCGATTTTTTTTTTTTTTTTTTTTTTTTTTATCTTTTTGCAGGAAACCAATGTTTATTTCCGGTTTCCAGGAAAATAATGTCCTTGGCAGGGAATAGATTTGCTTGACAATCACAGATTAGCTTAATGACCATGGTGATTGCTTTAACGCTGTCACAAAAATATCAAATTCGTTCAGTTAGGTGAAGACCTGCTTAACAACCGGCATGACTAATGACTGTAATTCCAGGCTCGGTTATGGTTGTAAGTTGAGGACTGCCTATATGACAAAATTGTTTTCTGAATCCATGTGAAAATGATTAAAAAAAAAATTGTAAGAACTATGTAACCTGTTTAAAAAAAAATCTGAGTATTTTAGAGACCATGATTTGAAAATATTCTTATTGTTGCCTTTTGCACAGTACCAATTAATCTCAGACTATTATCTTTTTGGTTAGAAGAGTTGAATGGCAGTTCCATCTTTGACTTTATCATTGCCAACAATGTTTGCAAGGGGGAGTCAAGGTTTATTTATTTATATCCAATCTTTATTATTTTTACAGCAAACATATCTAATACTCCTTCCTCCTCCTATTTTCCCCACAGCAACAACAACCCTGTGAGGTGGCTTGGGCTGAGAGAGAGAGAGTGACTGGCCCAAGGTCACCGAATTGGCTTTCATGGCTAAAGCAGGACTACAACTCACGACCTTCCAGTCTCTAGCCTGGTACCTTAACTACTAGACCGAACTGGCTGAATGTTTCACTTCTTTGATAGATACACTGACCTTGCATGAAAGTAAAAAGGCCAGAGCTTGGACCCCAATGCTGCAATTGCCATCTTGATTCTTTTGATATCCTCCCTCACATCATGCCCCCCCAGGAGTGGGTTTCAAAATTTTTAGCAAGGGGTTCTCTGCCAGGTTGCTGGGTGGGCATGGCCATGGTGGGCGTGGCCTAGTCGGCCTCCTGCACCACGGTGGGGGGGGTGTTTTTGCCCTCCCCAGGCTCCGGAGGCTTTCCTCGAGCCTTCAGGAGGGCAAAAATGGCCTCCCCAGGCTCCGGAGGCCCTTCCAGAACTTCCAGTAGGCCCGTTTTTCGCCCTCCCCGAGCCTCCGCATGTGCCCTGCACTTACCTGCATCCAAAATGGGCCGTGTGGGGACTCCTGGGAGGGGTGGGGTGGTGTGGGCAGGGCCAGCCAGGAGTGGGATTTGGGGGTTCTCCAAACTGCACAGAATCTTAGCTAGAGGTTCTCCCGAACCCCTACGAACCCCCAGCAGCCCCCCTGCCCCCCCTATCAAGTTCATCACTACCACTCTCTTCGCAAACCAGGCTGATGCTATATTTCCATGTGTTTCCTGGATCAGAATTAGTCAAGTGCTGGCTACTTCCAGTGGCAAGGAAATGTTTATTCCTGCTCGAGAGCAAAAACCTAGAGAATTTTTGATAATTTTCTCATTATAGATGATAAATATGAGAAAACTATGGCTACTTTATCTTTGTTGTACATAAATTAATTATGATAGTCCTTGCTTCCTGACCACTTTTTCAGCGACCATTCACCAGTATGATGGCACTTGAAAAGGAGACTAATGATCAGACTTCAAAGTTGAAGCTGTCATAATATTTTGGAAGTCATGTGATCCCAATTCAGTTGCTTGGCAACTGATGCACATTTATGATGGTCACAGCATCCCAAAGTCACATGATCACCATTTGCAACCTTCACAGCCAGCCTCCAACAAATAAAATTCAATGGGGAAGCCAGCAGGAAATTGCAAGTCATGATCATGTGACATCAAGCTAAATGACCTGTGCTGATTTGCTAATGACTGCAGCCGAAACTGATGTCTTAAGTCAGTGTGGTCATGTGACATTTCATGACCGCACCATTGAAGTGATGGAGTTGCTGGTTCCAATTGAGATCAATAAGTGAGGACTACCTGTGTTGTGTCAGGGCAGTATATATTTTGCCAGCTAATGTTATATTTGAGGGGATGTCACAATGTCCTACCTGTCAATGACTACTTCAGCTTCAACTGCAACAATACACGAGCACACAATAGATACAAACTTAATGTAAACCGCTTCAAACTCAATTGCAGAAAATATGACTTCAGCAACAGAGTGATCAATGTCTGGAATGCACTACCTGACTCTGTGGTTTCTTCCCCAAACCCCCAAAACTTTAACCTTAGACTGTCTACTGTCGACCTCACCCCATTCCTAAGAGGTCTGTAAGGGGTGTGCATAAGCACACCAGCATGCCTACCATCCCTGTCTTACTGTCCTATTGTCCTCATTTATCTGTACTTACTTTGTTTATGTTTATCTTTATACCTATACCTGCTATCTTGTACATGTTTGACAAACAAATAAATAAAAAATAAATAAAGAGGGTTATTCTTCAAAAAAAACCAGAGAGTATGACAAGAAGTAATGAGTGGGAGTTTATTAAAGAGAGATCCCACCTAGAAGTATGGGGAAATTTTCTGACAGTGAGAACAATTAATCCATTGAAGAGCTTGCCTCCTGGAGTTGTAGGTGCTCCAACACTGGAGGTTTTCAAAAATAGACTGGACAGGCATTTGACTGGGATGTATAATGTCTCCTGCCTTG
>QLTV01003456.1:1998428-2003194 GCA_003457575.1 Thermophis baileyi
GAAATGGTCAAAAGGATTCAATTCGTTACTTGGGCAATCTCTGGGTGAATGAACTTTAGGCTTGTATATCTTCTAAAAACTCTTATTTCTGTTAGCTGAAGAGGAAACTTTGACCAGGCAGTCAAATATCTTAACCCTGTACATATCCAACTGTCTCCAGAAAAAGCTTCCTAACTTCATCACAAAGAATAACTTGCACAATTGTCTCTTCTAAGTCATGAAAATTGATGCCACTCCATTGGTCATCATGTAAAATAACAACATACCGTCAGTATAGAATGTGATGCGCTGAGCACTGGTGTAACTTGAAATTCATAGCACTTTAACACCTGTTTCCATAGCTACAGTGTAATCCAGACATCTGAGAGGCTAGCCTGTCTTTGCCAGGCCTGTCATTTCAAGGAAATAAATTAAGAAAGCTGATGACATGGCTTGGATTATACAATAACCAGATTTGAAATCTAACCAAGAGTGAACATAGTTCAGATGAAATGAATCAAACCCATTTCTAGTAACCTTTGTTAGGAAATGTGAATAAGCCTCCTTTGTCTTTTTATTTATTTATTTGTCTTCTTGTTCTTCTTCCCCACACACAATATCATGTTACACCTGGCAGTTGTATTTGTTGCAGTGATATATTCGTAAGTGATTTTTTTTTTTGGTATTTTTTTTTAAAGGGGAGGTGGCATAAACAGATGGAGGCACAGAAGTAGAAAAGAGATACAGTTAAGCAAATGCTAAAGAGCAAAACTTCAGTGGCAGACACGTCGCTATTTGCATATGCACAATATGCTTCTGTCTAGAGGCATATTTTCTCAAAGTATGTGTATTTCCCTCTGTCTCTATATTTATCAGTATCTGTAGCAACATATGCAGGGCTATGAATAGATTTGGGTGTCTGTTGGTTGGGTTATGTTAATCCTTGAAGTGTTTGAGTTGGGTGGATCTTACGTGACTGGGGAAATGTGGAGACGTTATCAAAAGAGAGGAAAAGATCTGGAATAAAGAACCAGGGCAAGAAATTATCATGTCCAGATGCGTGTTGCCTGAGTGAGGAACAAGAGTGACAGACTCAAACCATACATTGTGGAATGGATGTGTGTGCAACAATTTTTTGAAGTTATGTAAATGAGGAACGCATGAGTTTGATTGAGCAAGGAATGAGAGCAAGAAATTCATTAATTTAGAGAAATATCCCCAAATTATTTCCCAACGGGTAGAAAACCAACTTTGAGGGTATTTTAATTAGGGGAAAAAAATGATTAGAGGGGGAAATAAAACAGCCTTTTTTTCCCATGCACAACTTTAGTCAAATTCAAACTCTCCCATAATTCATTATGAAAAGCAACAACCACATATAGTGTAATTCCAGTTTGACTCAATGAAGGAAAACAATTGAATTTTAAATTAAATAAATAATTTAAATGCTCAAAAGAATGATAAGGCTGTCTAGGGCACAAGTAAGAATGTATTTAGTTAAAATAAATGTAGTGAACACTCTACCTACTAGTGATAATAAATATTAGACTGGTTCAGGGTAAAGAATATTTAATAGAGGGAGATACTGCAATCCTGTAAACCAACTCAAAATGAAAAGAAGGAAGGGAGGGAGGGAGGGAGGGAGGAATGGATGCAGCAATGAAGACCTTATAGTAATGACATCTAGCTTTTGATTACTCTTAAATTAATTTTGAAAAAGAAATAACAATTTATGAATGTATATAAGAAGGAATCATAGCCTCAGTATTGAAAAACAGAGAAAGGGAGAAAACTGTTCTTCCACTCTCCTAACACCCCCTTTTTTTTCCTATGGTCCCTCTGCCTCTTCTTTGCTTCCCAGTCCTGGACCCATTTTTTTCTCTTAACTACAGTGCAATGGGTATGTTACAAAGGTGATAACGGCAACCACACAACACTCTGCCCCTTTTTATGTACATCATACTGCACAGCAGTGGCCACCATTTTGATTTTTTTTCACCTCCCAGCAGATATCCTTGGCTGGGTTGCCACCATGCTCTGCCCTTAGTTGGTTGTATGGAGAGTGTTGCTCCAGCTTTTGAAAATCCATAATGGTGCCAAAATGTTAGTAATAATAACAACAGCCAGGGATTATTTTACATGCTTTCTTCACACTTCTTTGTGGCCATCTGAAATTAACTATAATTGGATAAGAATTATTGATTTAGAATGACCTGAGATATGCTTCTAAATTAACTGAACAATTTATTTTACTTTGTGCAATTGGAATGGAAAAATAATTGAGTGCCTTTGTGTTGTGTGAAATTTTAATGAATTATAATATTTATGCAGCTATAAAGAGAGTTTAAAAGAGAAAGAGATTCACGTAAACAATTTATACCAATTAGGACTCAAGAGATACCAGGATGCTATTTAGGTTTTAGCAATGTCCATGCATTACAGGTTGTTGGGATAATTTGCCATAAATCAACTTCCTTGACTGTTATGTATTGAATATATATAGTTGTGTTAAGCCCTGCTAAAGTGAAGCTAACCTTTAGATGACCCTAATTGTTAACTCCAACTGTTTTGGATGGAAACTTGATACATTCATATTTGGGCGGGCTTTTTCAAGTACTATGATTGGTTACGGCCCTGTGGGCCTAGAATATAAATTACAGGCATTTGCCTGCTGTTCCTCAGTTCCAGTTTTGAGTCAATAAATACTGTTGTAGCTATGCTGGTCTGGTTCTTGCCTACTGAAGCCCACTACAGAACAGTGGTGACGAAGGTGGGATGTTGCAGGAGAGAGAGCTGCTGCTAACCAAGAGACTGATGACACTGGGTGATAGGCTGGGTAATGAAGCCCCGGCAGGACTAGTCCTCACCCCCGCCTGCCAGTAAGCCACACTGGAGGCACGCTGAAATCACTGGGTGTCAGACCAGGTAAAGAGCTCTGGCAGGACCACGCTCCCCGCCCTGCCTGCCAGTAAGACACACTGGAGGCACAGACGCAGCTGAGGGATCTGTCCCCAGGACTCCTAAGTGCAGCCCAGCTCCACTCGCAGTAGGACAGGCATTAACCAGCACCACAGGGGCCTTCTCAAAATGGCTAAACTGGGAAGACTCAATGAGTTCGATATTACTCACCCAGAACAGTGGAGCTCATACATCTCCCAAGTAGACAACTATCTCCAGGCTAACCAGGTCACGGACGATAGCCTGAAGGTGGCAACCCTGCTATGTGTATGTGGACAAGCCACGTTTGATATCGCTGAAAATTTGGTAGTACCGGCAAGCATAGAGACAGTGGCCTACGCAGACCTCAAGAAAAAAATTAAAGGAACATTTTGAGCCTAGACTCTCGGTCATCGCCCGGCGCCATGATTCAAGCAACAAGAACAGAGATCCGTGGAATCTGCAGCAGAGTTTGTGGCAGCCCTTCGCCAAGCTTCGTGCCAATGTGAGTTCCCTGATCTGGAAGACCGTCTCAGAGACAGGCTCGTTTGCGGCCGGCGTAATAGTGAATTACAGCATATTCGCCAAAGAGAAACTGACTTTCCAAGACACATTGAAGGAAGTCATGGCAGATGAGGCTGCTGGAGGGGCCATGAAGACTCTCCAGCCACCAAAAGCACAGGAGGTCAGGGAGAGCGAGGAAATCGATCGCTTGTGGAGAGAGCCACCCAGATGGCCATGCTCCACAGAGAAAGCAATTCCCCCACAGAGCTGCACAAGCTGCGGGGGACTGAAAGAGCTGAGTGCAGATTCTGCACAGCAGTTTGCCATCAGGGGTGAAATTCAACCACCTTGGCCCAGCTCGGGAGAGGAGGTAGGGACAATTTGAATCAGTTCGCAGAGCTGGTAAAAATCGCCCCTGGTTGGCCCCACCCATGCCCGCCTGGTCACCCAGTCGCCGCTCATCTCTTCCAGCCGACTCGACCGTAAATCTGACTGAATCTAACTTCAATGCCCAGATGGCTAGAAACGGATAATAGGACTGCAGAGCACATGATTCCCAGGCCGCAGTTCCACCGGGGATGCTCTCAAGCAGCCACGTCGACAGACCCAAGAAGCGAAAGATGAATGGGACTAGAGTAGGCGATACCATTTGCTTCACCAGAAGGGTGTGGGAGAGACAAAACAAGCCTCCTCCTCCCCCAGCTTGCCTGGTCAGGTGGTTCCATCCAGGTGGCAGGCAGGAAACCGCTTCCAAAGCGGAGCTGAAACCGGGCGATCCGAGCAGTTTCTCCAGCAGCTGGAAAGTCGGGGGAGCAGTTGATTATTATTATTATTATTTCCCCTGATCAACACCATGAGTAGTTCCCCCCTATTTTTTTTCGAATGGTACCGGCTNGTGCAAACTGCAAAGCTTGTAATCTCAAAACGCTGCAGAGAAATTTCATCTTTTGCCGGGGTGGAAATTGGAATGGCTGAACAGTTTCACCATTACTTCTAGTGCTACTAGCACCGCCAAAAAAAAAAAAAAAAAAAAAAAAACCGCCCCTAAAAAGGAGAATGGAACATGGGACACATATCGAGAACGATATGTGATGGGGGGGTGTAATCCTCCTCCATGTCCCCCCCCCTTTCTATGCATTGATGCATTGATCCACTACTGAACGGGTTGATGGAATTGGTGCAAAGGATGGGTGCAAACTGCAGAGCTTGTAATATCAAAACGCTGCAGAGAAATTTCATCTTTTGCCGGGGTGGAAATTGGAATGGCTGAACAGTTTCACCATTACTTCTAGTGCTACTAGCACCGCCAAAAAAAAAAAAAAAAAAAAAAAAACCGCCCCCCAGAG
>QLTV01003456.1:2003897-2024249 GCA_003457575.1 Thermophis baileyi
ATCAAAGATAAGAGTCTTATCAAACAGGAAAAAAAACTCCATACATCTTTCAGCTCTTGTCTACTTTATTAGGCACACAGAAACTCCCGTTAACCCCGAGGTTACGAGGATGCTGGGACATGTAGTTTAATAACAAACGGGAAAGCACCAGGTTGGGGAAAGCAAGTAGATAGATCAGGGGTGAAATTCAAAAAGAAGATATAGCAATTATTATACATAAAACAATAAAAGAGGTACACAAATACTTACATAAGAGCAATAAGAGTCTTATTGCTCTTATGTAAGTCTTTGTGTACCTCTTTTATTGTTTTGTGTATAATAATTGGTATATCTTCTTTTTGTAGGTCATTAGGGCAAAGAAGTGACATCGACTTGGCCATGCCCACCAACCCAGTCACATGACCGAGCCAGTAGGGAAAAATTTTGAATTCCACCCCTGTTTGCTGTGCCTGTGGAAAGCAAGGGCACATTGCCAGAGTTTGCAGAAGTCGTCAGGGGGAAAGGCCCCCAGGTCAGAACAGAGTTGAATACTGCTCGGGAAGGGGTAGCATCTAATGCACAGGGGCCCAACATCCCATCAAAGAAAAAATAAGATTTGAACTAAAACTGCAAGGGGTCCCATGGTCCATCGATCAGCCCTGTCCATTATCTCTTCCATGACTTTTGACCACATTTGCAAACATAATTGATGGCGGGTCCCGCTCAAATCATCGAGCTTAGCGCTAACGGACTTCCAGAGTCTCCGTGTTCCTGTAAGGGGCAAAGCTACCATCAAGGTACAATTTAGAAAGTTCGAGGGTCCCCTCAGCATAGTGGTCATAGAGGGGCCATGCACCAGCCTCATAGGACTGGACTGGTTCGAGGCCCTGGGCATCAGGGTAATGGGCATTCATCAAACCCAAATAGCCGATCTAGAAGTGGTATGCCAAACATCCGCTCCATTCCACCCCACGACCAACAGGTCAAATGAATAGTCAGGAACACAAAGGAGGCACTCAAGTGGATGACAACTGGGGACTGGCATCACCGCCTGGTGAACTTCCTCCTGTGTCAACACATGACTCCCAGTACAACAACTGGTCGCAGCCCAGTAGAGCTGAGGTGGAGCCGTCGGCTCACAACGAAGCTCGACCATCTTCACCCAGACAGAGTAGCGGCAGAGACAGCTCAGCCAACCCCCAGGAGCTTACAGCCAGGTGACTTGGTCTGGGCCAGGAACTATGGGAGGGGGGCACCGTGGGTGGCAGCTAGAGTAACTAAGGTAATGGGTCCCTTGTCATACAAGTTTACTCTGGGGGATGATCATACAATCAGACGCCACATTGATCAGTTATAGCGTCAGCAGGCCGGGCCAGTCCCGGATGAGAATCCCAAGGTTTTATCATACCCATGAGAAAACTGTTTTCCTCTGAGTCTGCCTACACCACCTGTGGCTGCCTCTGGAGAAACGGAGGTACCAAGGGCCGTAGAGCCACCGCCACTCATGGGCGACCAAAACGGCCATCAAGACTCTTTCCAATTGGACATGGACAATACTCCACTTCAACGGGACTCTCCAGTAACATTGTGGCAGTCCACCAGGATCCAGGGGCCCCCAGTCTATCTCAAAGACTATGAATGTTGAACAGACTGAGTATAAGAACTATCCTAGGGAGGAGGGGTGTTATTTATTGAATATATATAGTTGTGAAGCCCTGCTAAAGTGAAGCTAACCTTTAGATGACCCTAACTGTTAACTTCAAATGTTTTAGAGGGAAACTTGATACATTCATATTTGGGTGGGCTTTTTCAAGTACTATGATTGGTTAAGGCCCTGTGGGCCTAGAGTATAAATTACAGGCATTTGCCTGCTGTTCCTCAGTTCCAGTTTTGAGTCAATAAATACTGTTGTAGCTATGCTGGTCTGGTTCTTGCCTACTGAAGCCCACTAAAGAGAAAGAGATTCACGTAAACAGTTTATACCAATTAAGACTCAAGAGATACCAGGATGCTATTTAGGTTTTAGCAATGTCCATGCATTACAGGTTGTTGAGATGATTTGCCATAAATCAACTTCCTTGACATTTAAAATTCAACCATGTTTTGATCTTCAGTTGCTTTATCTCTGTATGTCTCCACTATGCTACAATCTCATGCTTCCTCTGAGTCAATTTAAATTGTTTTCTCTTTCTTTTCTCCCAAAACGTGAACAACAACTTAAGTCAGGAGAGATCACTGCCAAAATATACTCGGCAGAGGCTGTGTTTATAGCCAACAATTCCTGGCTTTGAACACCATAGATTTGCCAGAAATCAGGCCAAAGGATGGTTTAGCCGAGGAGATATGTCCTCCATGTCTAAAAACATGCCACAGGCAACAATTTATAACTAGCCCTCCAAAACAATTGATCTGAAACACATTCCCCTGGACAAGGAACAGATGGCAAGACAAGGTGCCAGATCTGTACTCCTTTACTACTCGAAGCTGTAGCCAGCAGTTCTTTAATTCCTCTGATCGTATTCAGGCTTATTACTCTGTACTAGGCCCAAAATTAACTTGAATGCTTAGAGTTGTGCATCAAGGCCAAAAATTCTCCAGTTCTTTTTTATCTTCCATGAACAGGTTGGATTGTGTATATCTTTGGACATACAAAGAGAAAAATAAAATCCTGACGGCATTTATAAAAGTAGGGGGAGAGAGAGACTGAGTGAAAATAACTTCCAAGGGTGTGAACCTTTAATAAGGCTCTGTTCAAATGTTCTCATCACATTCATCCTCTTCAAATAAACAGTATGGCTATTAATTTGGAATTCATCCTTGTTTCATCATCCAGCCTGCCAGAGGTGATATTTGCCGATTGGATTTAAAATCAAAGATACTCTCTTATTCCATGAGCCTGAAGTTGGCAGGATGTATATGCCTGCAAAGTGAGCTCTTTTCCTAGTCACTAGCACTAGAAAGTAGCATAATCAGAAACTTTGAAAAGGATTACCTATTTTCCCCACCACTTGCATAGTTGGGAAGGATCAGCCCTAAAGATAACTGGGCAGTGGAGGTTTTCTGGGGGAAAGTTCCAAGTTCTTCCCCTAAACCAGATGGATTCAGCATCTCCACCAGATGGATTAGTAACTGGCTGACCAATCACACTCAACGTGTAGAAGTTAATGGAATGGCAACTAAATGGAGGGAAGTATGCAGTGGGGTACCTCTACTACCTCAAGGTTCTGTTTTAAGTCCAGTGCTCTTCATTATCTTCATAAATGATTTAGATGAGGGGATAGAAAGGGAACTCATCAGATTTATAGATGACATCAAGCTGTCAGGAATAGCCAACACTCCAGAAGATAGGCTGAAGATCCAAAAGGATCTTCAAAAGAATAGGCTTGAACACTGGGCCCTATCAAACAAAATGAAATTCCACAGTGAGAAAAGTAAAGTTTTACGCTTAGGTAAGAAAAACCAAATGCACAGCAGAGGTGGGTTCCTCCCAGTTTGGACCAGTTCACCCGAACCGGTAGCGATCCGCTGGTGATGTCACGATGACGTCACGGATCCGGTTCGGTCGGTGCCGGTCTGTGGGTGCCGACATCTCTTTTTTTGAATTTTTTTTTTAAAATTATATTTGGGGAGGGAATTTTTCCGGTTTTTTTTTTCTTCTGCGCATGCGCAGAAGCCGAGTTTCTAGCACTGCGCATGCATCGCCATCTTGTTTTTGGCTTTTTTTGGGGAGGAATTTTTTAAATAATTTTTGCACTACGCATGTGCGTGCTTTGTGCACACGCACATGCCCATGAGGTGCGGCCGCGCGGTGCAGGAGGAAGCGAAACGGCAGCGAGGTAAGTTAGAACCCACCCCTGATGCACAAGTATAGAATAGGTAGTACCTGGCTCAATAGTAGTAACTGTGAGAGTGATCTAGGAGTCCTAGTGGACAATCTTTTAAATATGAGCCAGCAATATGCTGCAGCCACCCAAAAAAACCCAAAACCCTAACACAGTCCTAGGCTGCGTTAACAGAGGGTTAGAATCAAGATCATGTGAAATGTTAGTACTACTTTATAACGGCTTGGTAAAACTGCACTTGGAATATTGCATCCGGTTTTGATCTCCACGATATAAAAAAGATGTTGAGACTTTAGAACGTGTGCCAAGAAGAGCACCAAAGATGATTAGGGAACTGGGGGCTACAACTTATGAAGAATGGTTGCAGGGTATGTCTAGTCTAATGAAAAGATGAGGGGTAACATGATAGCAGTCTTCCAATATTTGTGAGGGACTATCACAAAGGAAAGGGGCTCAACCTATTTTCCAAAGTACCTGAAGGCAGGACAAGAAGCAATGGATGGAAACTAATCAAGGAGAGAGATCCAACCTAGAAATAAGGAGAAGTTTCCTGACAGTGAAAACAATTAATCAGTGGAACACCTTATCTTCAGAAGTTGTGGGTGCTCTGTCACTGGAGGTTTTTAAGAAGAGATTGGACAGCCATTTGTCTGAAATGGTATAAGGTCACCTGTTTGAGCAGGGGGTTGGACTAGAAGCCCTCCAAGATCCCTTCCAATTCTGTTATTCTGTTCTTTACCAAGCCATGAGGAACATTGGCTTTCAGGTTGAGCTTTCTTCTGGATAACTGCAGACTTTGTGGGGCTTCTTTTGACTCTCAGTTTGATCCCTGACTTACAGTTTAAGCTCCAACTCCTGGTGCTAATCCTGGCTTCTTCTTCCTGCCTGTCTACAGCTTAATTATCCTCTTATGACTGCAACCCATGCCCTTACAAACAGATGTACAGTATTTTCCCCCTAAGATTTCCTCTGTTGACATTTTTCCTCAAGGAGTTCCTTCATACTTAAGATTTGTTTGGCTGTAAGTGAAATTCAGAAGCAAAAGAAGATGTGAGGGGAGCAAACTTTACCTATTTCCTGACTTTCATGCTCAAATCCAGCATTTCAACTCTTTGCAACAAACGGTGTTTCAGATGGTATAATTGAAGCCATTTGACTTCATGAAAATAAATAGTGGTTTGGCTAGGAAAAACCCAGAGACAGTTTACTAATTCTAGTCAAGTTAGCTGAAAATGCTATTTTTCTCAAAGTAAATACAAAAAGAGACTTCGCAGTCGCATTAATTGGTCTATCCAGCGCTGCGGTACAAAAGTGCAAAAGAATGGAAAATACTGGCTGGCAAACTCTTTCATGCCTTGTTTGCTGTGCAATTTCTACATTGGGTGCTTATTCTATTATCTTGTGTATCTATTTGGGGGGAAAAACAATAACATCTAAAGATGAGGAAAAAAAACCTGTAAGCTCATACAAAGTTGCACATGGATGCAGAGTTTAATTAGAGTTATTTTCAATTATGCAACCCCACTTTCTTGGCACTTTGAGAGGTTGTGACTTTTGAAAGTAAAAGATGACATGTTTTCATTCATTGTAGATTTCAAGTAGCACCAGTTAGACCCAAGTCTTCCTTTTTATAATGTATTATTGTATATGTATATTATTAAAATGCCACTAAGACATTATGTACACTGAGATCATATGCACCAAGACAAATTCCTTGTGTGTCCAATCACACTTGGCCAATAAAAAATTCTATTCTATTCTATTCTATTCTATTCTATTCTATTCTATTCTATTCTATTCTATTCTATTCTATTCTAATGGGTTTTTTTTAACATTACTTTGAGTTGAACCCTCAGAATACCATTTGCAACCCTGAATCCCTTAGTGATCAGTGATTCACTAACTTTCTCAAATCTGCAGGAGTAGAGAACACTTTTACACTCAATTTATTTAATGGGTAAATTGACTAACTACTATAGACACACTATTCTAATGTGTATTCAGAAGGAAAGGCCTTTGGACCTATTGAATGAAGACTGACTCCAGGACTTTCTTCATACGGTTCCAGTAGGAAAAATAATATTCTTTGGTATACAACCTGTCTTTTCGGGAAGCTTATATAGGTAGTCCTCAACTTACAACAGTTTGTTTAGTGACTGTTGGAAGTTACAACGGCCCCTGAAAAAAAGTGACTTTTAACCTTTTTTTTAACACTTATGATAATTGGTCACATGATGTTTGTGGTCATAAGTTGAGGACTACCTGTATACCCCTGCTCTATTATCTATCATCTCTCTCTCTCTCTCTCTCTCTCTCTCTCTCTCTCTCTCTCTCTCTCTCTCTCTCTCTCTCTCTCTCTCAACAAACCAAGTTCCCTTTTCCCAGTAATTCTATGTGAACAAAATTCCAATATTGTTTGCAACAGCATTTCAGCATTGAACCCAATGGAAAATATTAATATCTTTCTAACACAGAAGAAATTCAGCAACATTGGGCCAGAAGTCCAATAGAAGTGTCATGTTGGTACCATCCATTGGATCTTACTGCAGTATCTGTGTTCTCTTCACACCTATCAGGTCCTGCCGTTGTTTCCTGTACTGCGAAGGCTGTCTTGCACATTTGCACTTCTGTACAAAAATTGATGCTATACAAGATATGGGGAAAATATGGGGAAGTAGCTTCTATAGATGTTTTGTGCCTCATGTAATGAGTTTTGTGGCCGACTAAGAATGTGACAAGAGAAGATGGGTTTTCTATAAGCAAAACAACAGCTGTGGCTGGATTGTGGTGGTGGTGGTTAAGCAAGACTTATGAGTTGTGGTGATGTGCATTAGCTGAAGAATGCACAAGCTAGGCCTGAAGATTGCTTTGGCCTTAAGCAATTTTGACAATAAAATGCTATAGTTTTTTTTTTTACAAGAACATCCTTTCTATCTAAAATAGTTATCTGAGACAAGCTTCCTTTATTTTCACATTTTGCATAATTTCTGTTTTGTTATTCCTACTCCTAGTGATTCCAGATTATTGTCTGGTTTATTTTAACATCCAGTCCATTTATTCCTCAGAGGATAAATGCACATTTTAATGACAATACATAAATAAAAACTAAAGTACAAAGCATTAGCCCAGGAATTGCAGTGCACATTATCTCACAAAAATAAAATTATACTTGCTAAGAGTCATGAAGTCTAGCTGCTGTTAAATGTTCCAATTTAACATCATCTCCCTTAGACTTTATGCCAAAGCCTGATTATTGGAAATACAACAATTCTATCCTCAAGTGCATTTAATAATAGGCCTACAAACTATGAGAAGACTACATTGTTATCTTTCAAATTGTTATCATTGAAAAATTACTCATTTTGTTATTCACTCTACAATTAGAATAGTATTTTAAAAAAGGTCCCATTAATTGCAACCTAGAATTGTGAAGTATTGTTAGAAGACATATATGCTAACATTTTTATAAACAGGTTATTTCCTTTATGATCAGAATCATGCCTAGTCCACACATTCAGTATATTTAAAGCGGGGAAGAGATACAGGTAGGCCTCAACTTATGGCCACAATTGAGCCCAAAATTTCTGTTGCTAAGCAAGACAGTGGTTAAGTGAGTTTTGTCCTATTTTACAACCTTTCTTGCCACAGTTGTTAAATAAATCACTGTAGTTGTTGGTTTAACATGGTTTTTAAGTGAATCTGGTTTTCCCATTGAGTTTGCTTGTCAGGTTGCAAAAGTTGATCACCTGATCACAAGACACTGCAACTCTCATAAATACATGACAATTGCCAAAAATCCAGATTTTGATCACGTGACCACGGGTGCTGCAACAATTATAAGTGTGAAAAATGGTCATAAGTCACTTTTGGAGGGGGACATTGTAACTTAATTGGTCACTAAACAAAAGGGTGTAAGTCGAGTATTACTGTATGCTAAATCCTGAAGGATCCCGAATGCAAAGATCACCAGATTTGAGTTCTGTTAATGACATCTCCTGTCATGTCTCAGTCTAAGCTGCCTTTCTTCTTCTTGTCTCTTGCCTAGCTGTCCTCAAGACAGATGTTGTGGTTGGAAGTCGAGGGCTACCTGTAGCTAGCAAAAGCCTGGCAGCTTGGCAGCTTGGAAAATTTTGAAAGATGCCTCTGCAATGAAATGTATGAAAAATATTCACATAGTGCATTTGGTAACACATTGGTAAAAAAAAAAAAAATCCCAAAGGTCCTCTTTCAAGAAGCAACTGGACTTTCTGGTTTTTCTTTGAAGACATTTCGCTTCTCATCCAAGAAGTTTCTTCAGCTCTGACTGGATGGTGGGGAATGGAAGGATTTATACTCCTTGCAGTCACCTGGTCATTTGCATTCTTTTAGAGCAGGGCTGTCAAACTCCCAGCCCACGGGCCGGATGCATCATGCACTGGCCACGCCCACGCCCAGTTTAGCGAAGGGGAAAAAGTCCTGATACATCACGTGATGCCGCTGTGACGACGTGAGTTTGACACCCCTGTTTTAGAGAGTCATTACGTCATTAAGAGTCGTTAGCATACAGTAATACTTGAGGTTTATCTATGTTGTCAGGGTCAACTGAATAATGCAAATGGCTGTGGAGCCTTCTTGGAACCGTTGAAAGGACTATGTTGTAGACTGGTGTAGACTGATGATGTCATATCCCTCCCCCTCTGATGAGAGAGGGCTGCTCAATTTTGACATAGATGGCCTCTTTGACCCAGTAGTGGGTTCTAAAACCCGTTGCTACCGGTTTGCGCATGCGCAGAAGCGTCCCGGGTGGGTGGGCGGAGCTTCCCGGATGGGTGGGCTTCCTGCCGCCATCGCTACCGGTTCACAGAACTGGGCCCGAACTGGGAGCAACCCACCGCTGCTTTGACCCTTCTTTCAAACAAGCGGTCCTCTCTGTCCAAAATGTGGACTTTGCTGTCTTCAAAAGAGTGGCCTTTGTCTTTTAAATCCAGATGGACTACTACTCAGGTGACCCTGATGACACAGATTAACCTCCAGATGGCCTTAACGACTTGCTAAAAGAATGCAAATGACCAGCTGTCTGCAAGGAGTATAAATCCTTCCATCCCCCATCATCCAGTCAGAGCTGAAGAAGCTTCTTGGATGAGAAGCGAAATGTCTTCAAAGAAAAAACAAGGAAGTCCAGTTGCCTCTTGAAAGAGCACCTTTGGGACAACCATGACCTAGATGACTAGAAATCTCCATAGACATTGGTAAAAAAAAAGTTAACCCATCTACTGTTACATTATCTAAAATCTGTATAATATAATTTAGCCTATTTGCTGTTACAATTGTTACAAATGATAAAATACTGGAATTATTTTGCTTAGACTTGGGATTTTGTATTCTGATTTAGTATGAACTCTGTTCATGTTGAAGTTGACACGTGTCTCAGGTACTAAAGGTTAATTCTACTAAGACCCAGCTAGCCTATTAAATTGCCAGTAAAGTGAAGATTAATTTTACCTTAATTGTACAATTGCAAACTGTCAAGTCTTGGCTTAAGCTGCCTATCTCCTCTGCTTCAACCTTGGAAAGGCCTCTTCCCAGGCTTGGTTTAGCTGTCCTTGAAGTAAAAAAAAAATGCTTCTAAAAATTGCTTAGTAGCAGCAATGAGAGCTATCTCACTATGCCCATAGAATACTGTAGTTGGGCTCTGTTTCTTTATCCTGACTTAGATTGAAATGTCTACTTAGCTGTGAAGATGATTCAATAAAATGAGAAAAGAAGAATCATGGACATGACCTTCAAATCTTTGGAGAGAAAGTAAGATTTTTCCAAGTTCAATCATCTGAAAATAAGCCCCAATAAGGCTTATATCTCTACATATTGATGCAATTAATCTATAAATCCATAATTAAATAAACGAATAATAAATCAACATCTCATGCATTTTATTAAAGAACAATGGACCTTCAATTGAAGTTTAGGGCAGCGATCCAGAAATTGCTCCCCAATACATATTTTGTTCTTTGTGTCATAATTCAACATAGAGTGTCAGAAAGCTGTTAGAAGGGACAAGGAGCAGTATTACAACATCTGTAAAGACACTGAAGATGGAAACAGACATGGAAAAATGAGGAAAGTCTTTCAAAAGATTTCACAGTAAAAAGCCACAGTGTGGATAGAATGGTAGGAACAGATTTGCTCCTGGTCACCAAAGGAGTGCAACAAGGCTACATGCTGTCCCTTTATTACTAAACATATACTAAGGGAAGCTGGATTGGAAGAGTATTGACACTTTTAAACATTGGTGATGGAGACGTTTCCTGAGAATACTGTGAATAGCCTAGAAAATAAACTGATGGATCATTGAATAAATCAACCCAGAGTTTTGACTCGAGACACAAAAGACCAGCCTCAAATTATTCTAGCTTCAGGCACCTTATACGAAGACCCAGCTCTCTGGAAAAGTATCTATTGCTGAGAAAGGTGAAAAGAAAGAGAAGAAGAGGATGACCAGGAACAGGGTGGCTGGGTTTAGTTACAGTGGCAATGAGTGCAACATTGGGGGGACTTGAAAGTACAGTTAGAGAAGAGAAGATCTTCTGTCATAGAGAAGATCTTCTATGCAGTTGCTAGGAGTCAAAAATAATTTAATGGTACATAATCGCTCACTCAATCAATTAAACTGGTAGATCTCTAAGGTCATATCTTCTTAACCCTGAGATTTATTTACAGATGAATTTGGCAATTTATGGGTATTTGTGTTTCCCCGAAAATATGACCTACCCTGAAAGTAAGTCCTAGCTTCATTTTTACATATACGCCCAATATAAGCCCTACCCCCCAAAATAAGCCCTAATTAAGACCCTGCCCACTCTGGGGTGCAGGGGGTGGGGTGAGGCGCATGGGTAAAAATTAAGCTAGGATGGGGATGGGAGGGTGGAGCTGCCCTACTTCGCACACCCTGATACCTGCCTCGCCTTGCAGGCCCACTTCTTCTGCGGCCGCTTGCCGCCGCTCGCACGCTTTGCCCCCGGCCTCCGTCTTGCTGTCGGAGGCCTTCCAGAAAGCCCTCTGCAGCCAAGAAATGAGGTCCAGATTGATGCACGTGGAGCCTCCCCGGCCTCCGTTTCACCATCAGAGGCTTCCGGAAAGCCCTTTGCAGCCGATAACAGAGCTCTGGATCGATCCAGAGCTCTTTTATTGGCTACAGATGCCTTCCGGAAGGCCTCTGAAGGTGAAATGGAAGTCAGGGGGCACCGTGTGCATCAATCTGAGCCCATTTCTCAGCTGCAGAGGGCTTTCCGGAAGCCTCTGACGGCGAAATGGAGGCAGGGGCATGCAAGCAGTGGCAAGTGGCCGCAGAAGAAGTGGGCCAGCAGCAGGCTTCTGAAGGGTGGGGCTGTCGGTGCCGCCGCCGTGAGGTGAGTCAGTAATTAGACTCCCCAAAAATAAGATCTGGTGCCTTTTTTGGTGGCAAAAAAATATAAGACTGGGTCTTATAAACACAGGTATTTATTTCTGCGTATAAAATACATTTATTGTTGAGTTATGCTACTAACTTCATCTTATTCTTTTAAAAAGAATAAGGGAGGGGACTTCAATCTGCCTTTCAGATTGAAATCTTAATCTCAGATTAACTCAGAAATCATGGCACCATGGCAACTATGGATCTGATCTAAGTTATTAAAGGCATAACTTGCTATGGGGTGTGTGTGTGTGTGTGTGTGTGTGTGCGCGCACACTTCGAAACGGACCTATGCTGCCGCAGCCATCTTTTTGTTTCTCAGCTTGCCACACAGTATGTGGGGAAGGAGATTTTTGGATCGTCCCGTGGGAACCAAGGTCATCTCAACAGGTGCTGGCCAGAGACAGGAGGGAGTTATGCAGGAGATGCCAGAACACCTAACTGGACAGTGTGACCTGTAACATGGACAGAGGGAAGTATCTATTCTTTAATTATATGAAAACCACGGGAATTAATTAGAGTTGGTTTTGCTTTCACGTGTGCCAAAATGATGTACTCAATAAAGCTGTTCTTAAAGAGATCTGATCGTCTTGATTTGCTGGCTTGGTTGGGTTCATCAGTCAGAACCTTGACTCTCTCTCTCTCTCTCTCTCTCTCTGTGTGTGTGTGTGTGTGTGTGTGTGTGTGTGTGTGTGTGAGAGAGAGAGAGAGAGAGAGAGAGAGAGAGAGAGATTAGATCTGGATTTTGCCTCAGGGCAATAGTGACATGATCTGAGTTGGGAGAAGTTACCATCAGTTTCTTGTTGTCGACAAGTCACTCCTTATTAGCCTTGCAGTTGTCCTTGCAAGCTCCTTCATGCAAAGAGGAAGTATCTATTCATTGGGTCTACCCCAGTACCTGATGAACTTGGGAGAGTTCCAGATGGAATATGAAGTAATTCCAGAAGCTCTGTTGCATGTTTGACTGAGATTAGGGTTGCTGCTTGGATGAGCAGGCCAGGGGCCTTGGACTGAATCATTTCGGTACAGACTCTATCCAAATGGTCCTGATGCTGCTAGCCTTCTAGAAAGCTTTCAAGATCTGAGTGTTCCTGCTAGGGCCAGGTTATTAATGGAATCCAATATGTGTAGTTCAATTGCGTTCTAGTTTTCAGGGGGTTTAGCTTTGCTATAATGATGCTTTATTATTTTTTGTTTTTGTTACAGTTTTGACTGTATTGTGAGCAGTCCAGAACCACAAGATTGAGACAGGCAGCTCCATAAATTCAATAAACAAATGAATAAATAAAGTAAGCATGGCATTTTAAAGAGTAAGTTCTTAAATAATCCTTTCAACCTCAGCAGACAGTGGAAGTAGGTATTAAATAGCCTGCAGTCCATTTGCTTGTCTGAATTATGCCAATAATATTTGAAAAATAGCAAATAAGGTCTTTTTCCTGTATGATAATGCCTCCCTTTCTGGGATTTTGCCTGTGCATTTAGATGGTTCCGTGATGGTTACAGAGGAAGACCTTGAACAGTTTAAACTGATTATATTATGTTAGAGAAGCAATTTAATGTAACAAGAGCCCTTCAAAGGTTAGTCTAGGTCTTGTTTTATTGATTAGTCTATGAGTGAGTTTGATTTATTATGGGGAAAGCATGTCTTTTTAATGCAGACTCTCAAGACCTAGTTTCACTTCTATTCCAACGCTGGTGTGTAGAAGGTCATGCTACCCTATCACTCTAAAATGCATGCATATGCAATGCCATTTGTGTTGGTTGGCTCCTTGCATTCTTTAGTTTTGTAGTAATAGCCTAATGTCTGCATAAATGCAAGGATCATTTTCAGTCGCTGACAAGGGCTCTTAGCATTCCATCCACTTGTCTTTCAAGGAAATTCTAATGGAACCTGCTAATAGACTGAAGCAAACTAGAGAAGGAACAACCACAAACACACTTGGAGAAGGGAGAAAAGTCACATCAAAGCTCTGTCCAACAGCTTCCTGAGCCCAACTTAATTTCCGACAGGATAATGTAGGCAAACAAATTAATTTGTTGGGAAATTTAGATGGGGGTATACATATCTCTTGACTTTTTGAATGTCAGGATTATTTGCGAGACAGAATGTTATGTAAAGAATCACATGTTAAAATATATACCGGTATTTCTTCTGTGCTACAACATTCATCCTTTAATATTCCCTTCTTCCTCATCCTCATGTATTTTTAAAAGAATATGTTCACTACAAGCATAATTATTGATCACACATTATTAATTCCAGAACATAGGAAGCTGCCTTGTATAGTAAAATATAACTCTTAATTCTATTGCAGGATCCAATCTGGGTCAGTCACCGGGACCAGAGGTTTTTTCTTTTGAGTTTTCACACTTGTGCTGGAGCCCATTCTCAGGGAACTTGAGGATGTGTGCTTCGGGCTATTTTGTGTGTGATATTTATATGGTGCCTGTTGTATGTGGCTTTTTAAATGTTGATTGGCGGCTTGATGGCTGACTATTAAATTGTTGGCTGTTGTTTCCTTGTGCTGCCAAGCCCTCACCTCTAAGTACTTGATAAGTAGGTGGTAAATCAGCACTCCTGTTGACTGATGAGGGGCCCATTTTCCAGGCTTCAATCACTTCTCTGGCTGTTTTTGTGCCTGCTCATCCAACAATCTTAGTAGCTGCAAACTGAATGTATGTCCTTGTTCATTACAATGTCTAATCTAATTCAAATCTAATTCTGTTGTACTGCTGTATTGTGATAGGGATGTTCCTGAGAGGGATAAGTGAAGAATACCAGTAGCCTATGGGAAGTGTATATAAACCCAGCAGAATCATTTAAGGCATGGTCATTCTAGTTGTCCAACTGAAAGAAACAGGCAGCTATATTGGGCACCAGTGATATAGGTAGATGCCGGAGGTAGGGGATGACAATGGCAAAGGCATTAATTCATATTGTCCAGTAGAAGATAATAGTAAATCACTCCTATATTTTACCAAGAAAACTACATCAATAGGTGGTATAAAATGATTAACAATAGGTGCTGGATGATAGATCCCCATAGTAGGATGATACTGAAAATGCTATTGAGGAGATCTGGTGTTTATCATGTGGCTAGATTAAAACCTTCAGAACATCTAGTTGATGAAGCTGCCATGTCATTGTTGTTGTGGTCCGCCAGTGGCCTGCGGAGCTGGCAGCAGAGTCGGACAGCGAGGAGGCTGGGGAGGAACATGGGGCAGTCCTGGAGTCTAGAGAAGGCTCTGTGTTGGAGGCAGAGATGGGGCCCGGGCCATCTGGGGATTCTGTGCTGACTCCGGAGCCTCCAGAGGCTGACAGCAACGAGGCAGAGGAACAGGGGGAGCCTGTTCCCAATGCGCACATGCGCAGAGCTGCCAAAAGGCAAGAACAGTTAAGGAAGAAAAGGGCTACTTGGGAGTAAGGCTTGGAGATGATTGGCCCCTCCCATAGGACATAAAAGAGGAGCAAACGGATGTGAGCGTTGCAGGAAGCAACTTGGTTCAGTTCTGTTCGGTGTAACTCAGCAGCTCCATTTTGACTCTGTACTCCGTTTTGGCCTTGCAAAGCTACTTGCCAATTAGGTCTTTGGCAGCGTGTCAAGAGAGATAGAGGTGGGTGCTTATCAGCCTTCTCCCGAAAGACTTTGGCAGACTTCTGTTGGACTAATTAAAACTGTTTGGGACTTATTACGGCTGTGAATGAACATAATTCACAGCTGGTGAAATAAAAAGAGGTTTTTTGGGACTACGTTTGTGATTTATGATTTATCAGGAAGCCTAGGTCAGAACAATTGTCTTTCACTAAGTGCTAGAGCACAGGTGTTAAGCTCGCTGTGTCATGTTGCCATCATGTGACGTTTTGCAATGTTTTGCAATGGAGCTGGGGTGGGTGTGGCCTGCGCATGACGCATCTGGCCCGCGGGCCGCCAGTTTAACACCCCTGTGCTAGAGCCTAGAACTTTAAAAGATGATGCTCTTTGGACATCTATCCATTGGTTGAGATCTTTACTGCAAGTCCAGCTACTGTATATTCATTTGCTACCCAGATTATATCTATATATCTATATATCTACCGGTATATCTATATATCTATATATCTATATCTATATCTATCTATATCTATCTATATCTATCTATCTATCTATCTATCTATCTATCTATCTATCTATCTATCTATCTATCTATCTATCTAAAATCACCAGAAAAAACATGGAGACTTTTCCATCACATTTTGTTCAAAGAGAAAAGGAAGTTAAAGTATGTCTTAGTTTTTGAACTACATCCTGAGAAGCTAAAACTTCGGATCCATCATCACTATGAATGATGTAAATTCTACTATGTCAAGTGGGGCATCACCTCAACCTTCACAGTCATAATTGGGATCTGAAAGCTTTGGATGTGATTTCTAGAACTCCTTTGACACAGACCACTAAAGTTATATTATTTTAATCTCAGAAAGGGAAAAATGGGTTGCATAAATATAGAGTAATTGTATTAGTTTTATTCATTGCAACACAACTCAATTTAAGATTAATGTTATTTGTTGTTGTCCCAAACATGTCAGTAGCATAGATCCTTCCATCCATCACCCATTGGGCAACCTTAGCTTAGAGTCAGTGGTGAAAGGTTAAGATAGTAGTGAATACTTAGACTAGGAGGAGAAGCTATAGAAGAAGATAAAAGTATACATTCGATCACTTTGGTAAGGGAAAGTGTGTTACTTTAAAAATATATTAAAAATCAAACAGCCGAAAATAAAAAGAAATGGCCCTCAGACTGCTGTGGAGGGATTTGTGAAGGCTTTTCCTTTTTCTTCTTTTGTGTGTATATGTGTACAAAACTGATAGATGGATTTGTTTTTGATGTTTGGAGTAATAAACGAGAAGAAGCTGTAATGTTTTTGTCTCTGTATCTGTTGTAATAAAGTCTAGCTTTTCCATTAAGCTGTGCTCTAGGAAAAATCACAGCTGTGTCTCAAGTGAACAAATATTTCCATATGCAATTAATTTAAATGTAACAGAAAAAGAACACAGCCCAGATGAAGCTGACAATTATCCTGTGCTTAGGAATTTTAATCCAGAAATAAAGTATACAATACTTTGTGTCTTACTTTCATATTGCTAAATTTGGTAGTTCCCTTTTTAGGTTCTCCCCCCACCTTTTTTGGTAGCTATTCCACTGCCTAAGGGATCCAAGAAGAAACATTATACAAAGAAGAGAAAATGCAATAATAATATTTTTTAAAACTCCACATTTCTCTTACGTGGAAATATAATAAATATTTATAAAGACTCCCAAAGGAAAATGCAATCATTTTCTGATTTTTTTCCCCCCACTAGTTGGAAGCTTAAGAAATCAGACGACTTTCCAGAAATCTCTTACAAGGATGGGGCGTCTTTTGGGGACTGTAAGAGGCAGATTTTTAAATCTTTTCTTAAGCCTTTGAGGTTTGCAGAGGAATTGCAGCGTGACACAACGACAAAAGTCACAGTCAGAATATTTGGCCTTTAAAATTATTTTGTAGCATGTTATAGAGATTAAGCTAAAATAGCCCTAGTTGGCCAGGTGCCCTCATTTCTTTTTCCTTTTGTTGAAAATTTGCCCTAAATTGTCAGCTGTATAAACTGGAAAGGTTCCAGAAATTGCAGAAAAGATTTCAAGGGATACATGTGGCCATCCTTGACCTATTAATTGTTTATAAACTCATTTATAAAGCCATTGTCAATTTCCCAACCTCAGATGATGGCTCTCTACAGTAAAACCAGTTTAACAATTACATCCAATGGGGATTGAAAAAAAATCTGAGATTGTCTTCCTGTTTTTCCCCACCATTTCTATATTGATTATTTTGAGGGGGGGGTGGCATTCTAATGGCCCAGCTTCCCAGTAATGTTGACAGTGCATAATTGAAAGATTCCTTTCCAATGACAAATTTTACAGATGGCCTTCAAAAGAGCCAGATGAACGAGGAACTCAGAGTTTTCTGGTGGCATGAAACTTTAGATTTAGCTAGCCTTCCTTAATTTGTTGCCCTTCAGAAGTACTGAACTTTAATGTCCATGATTCTAGTTGGCATGATCCAGTGCAGGAGAAGATCAAAAACATCTAGGGCTGTTGTGTTGGAAAAGATTATTCTAGAGCAGGGGTGTCAAATTCAAGGCCCAGGGGCCGGATCCAGCCCACGGGGTACTTAGATCTGGCCTGCGGGGCCACCCTGGAAACAGTGAAGGACCGGCCCGCAGTGCCTCTGCCAGCAAAAATGGAGCTCGGGAGGGCCGCGTGCTCCGTTTTCACTGGCAGAAGGTTGCAGGAGGCTGTCCCAGCCGAAAACAGAGCTCGGGAGCCCGTTTTCACTTGCAGAGCGCTCGGGCCACCACAGGCACCCCCGACACGAATGACATCAAGCTGGCCATGCCCACCCTGGCCACACCCATCCTGGCCCCCCAAGGTCAAACACAACTCTGATGCAGCCCTCAGTGAAATCGAGTTTGACACCCCTGTTCTAGAAACTCTACCACCTTAATTAAGAAACTCTTTTAAAAATTCATTTTTAAAACCTTCTCCTGACATTCACATAGTAGATTATTTTTGTTTGTCAAAATGCCAAGTTGACATGTATGGAATAAACTAGAACAGAAATTAAGTCTATTTAGCAAGGTATATTATTTTAACATATAGCCTGTTGATGATGCTATTGTATCATAAGTCGCCTATACGCAAGTTTGAAAAGTAAATGATTATTTTCACATGCGATTCATAATTTTGTTACAGTGTACATAATAGCCTAACTGTAGTTTATTTGGGGCAGAATAAAATATAAATATAGAAATAATAATTCTGGTGGCAGAAGTTTCCATAGTCTAGAATGCAGAACTCTGGGTTTTATACACTACTGAAAACATTTATGATGGACTCTGAAAGAATATTACCAACAATTACTATGATCTCTATAATCTCTGTAATTTTCAAGCACCAAATTTTCCATTGATATATGTATGTATGTCAAGAAATTTATTCAGTTCTACTATATTAAAGAGGGTTTTTTAAAGTGTATTTTTATTAAAAGTTTGTTCTTAATATAAAATACAAATAGAAATAAAGACAATGGAAAAAGGGAAGGAAAGAGGACAAAGAGAATAAAGTGAGAGGAGAGAAGAGAAAAGAAACAAACAGCAGTGACTTTTGATGTTTTCTTTTTCCAATGGGGTATGATACCTAATAAAGTTTTAGTATCAAAAGTTTACTTATACCAAATAATAACTATAATCATTTCTATAACAATAACCCACTTAATTGTCAAAATCCAAAATCACAATTTCAGGTTTTTTTCTCTTTCACACAGAAAGTTCAGAAGCAGTTTCTAAGTAACCACAAAACTATTCACATTCTTGTCCATAATTAATATAGTTAATTTTGCCATCTCCGCCAGTTCCATCATCTTTTCAATCAATTCTTCCATTGTGGGAATTAACACTTCTTTCCATTTCTGGGCATATAGAATTCTAGCAGCCGTCAACATAAACAGCAACAAAGTTCCATTCCCCCCCCCCCCATTTCTTTATCTAATAGCCCTAGGAGAAAGGTTTGCAGTTTCCATTGTAAGTTCATTTTTAAAATTTTCTGAATTAAACCATAAATCTGTTCCTAATATTTCTTTGCCTTATTACACATCCACCACATGTGATAAAAAAATATCTTCCTTGTACTTACATTTACAACAAACATTTGAAACACCCTTCTATAGTTTTAATAATTTATAATTTAAATGCCACTGGTATATCATTTTTTAAAAGTTCTCTTTAAGGATATAATTCAACATAAATTTCAGTCCTTTACTCCACATATTTTCCCATTGCTCTAACATTATATATTAAAGAGATTTTTAACAGCCATCATCATATGGCAATCCAGCAATTTAAGTTGAAGGATTGGCTACTAATGAGAGCATTGTCATTAACTGAGTCTTTAGAGTATTGAAAAAGCAGTTAGATAAAAGTCTACTAATGAAACCTATTGGAAAGAGAAATGCAAGAATGAATAATTTTGAGTTTGGTTTTCTTTAGTAATTTCAGAAACATTAAATATAAGAAACACTACCCCATTCATTCTGTAATTTAAAGCACTTTTCAGATTATTTGCAAAGCTTTTATAAAAGCAAACAGTTGACAACAAGGACTAAACACACACACAGAGACATCTCTCTCTCTCTCTGTGTATATATATGTATATGTATATATATATATATATATAAATATGTGTGTATATGCATATATGTAATATATATAGGGGTGAAATTCAGCAGGTTCTGGAGAACCGGTAGCGGAAATTTTGAGTAGTTTGGAGAACCGGCAAATACCACCTCTGCAGGGGTGGGTTCTAACTTACCTCACTGCTGGATCGCTTCCCCCCACGCCGCGTGGCTGCGCCTCGTGGCTGCCCGCGCGCGCGCATGCGCAGTGCAAAAAAACCCAAACCACCCACTAAAAAAGCCAAAAACAAGATGGCGACGCATGTGCAGTGCTGGAAACTCGGCTTCTGCGCATGCGCAGAAAAAAAACAACCGGAAAAAATTCAAAAAAAAAAAATCCCCCCCCCAAAAAAATATCCCAAAAAAATTCAAAAAAAAGATGGCGGCGTCCATGGACCGGCACCGACTGAACCAGATCCGTGACATCGTCATGACATCAGCAGCGGGTTGCTACCGGTTCAGGCGAACCGGGAGGAACCCACCTCTGCTTACCCAGCTATTTATATGAGCAAGCAATTAAAGGCACTGGATTAGAAACAGGGAGATGGTGAGTTCTAGTCCTGTCCGAGGCACCTCGCCAGCTGAGGGACCTTGGGCTAGTCTCCATCTCTTAGCCCTGGGAAGAAGACGGTCAGGGCACGCTACTTCCAGAAACCTGGCCAAGAACAGGGACTTCAACTCCCATGATATCCCTTCCAGCTCTATCCTGAATTAAGGAGAAATTTCTTGACAGTGAGAACAATTAACGAGTGGAACGGCTTGCCTTCAGAAGTTGTGGGTGCTTCATCACTGGAGGCTTTTAAGAAGAGACTGGACAGGCATTTGTCTGAAATGGTATAGGGTCTCCTACT
>QLTV01003456.1:2033031-2045055 GCA_003457575.1 Thermophis baileyi
AAATAAATAAATAAATAAATAAATAAATAAATAAATAAATAAATAAATAAATAAATAAATAAATAAATAAATAAATAAATATGCACTACAGGTAGTCCTCGACTTACATTCACAATTGAGTGCAAAATTTCTGTTGCTAAGCGAGACATTTGTTAAGTGAATTTTGCCCCATTTTACGACTTTTTTTGCTATGGTTGTTAAGTGAATCACTGCAGTTATTAAGTTAGTGACACATTTGTTAAGTGAATCTGGCTTCCCTATTGACTTTGCTTATCAAAAGGTTGCAAAAGGTGATGACGTGACCTCAGGACACTGCAACCGTCATAAATATGAGTCGGATGCCAAGCGTCTGAATTTGGATCATGTGACCATGGGGGAATGCTGTAATGGCGTAAATGTGAAAAATGGTCATAAGTCAATTTTTTTCAGTGCCATTGTAACTTCAGTCACTAAACAAACTGTTGTAAGTCGAGGACTAGCTGTACACTTTTCTTCCATTCATTCCTACAACCACGAACTGAAGCAAGAATTTGAAGGAAGATCTGGACAGGGGAATTGCAAAAAATTTGACTTCAGCAACAGAGTGGTCAATGCCTGGAATACATTACCCGACTCTGTAGTTTCTTCCCCAAACCCCCAAATCTTTAACCTTAGACTGACTACCATTGACCTCACCCCATTCCTAAGAGGTCTGTAAGGGGCATGCATAAGTGCACCAGCGTGCCTACCGTCCCTGTCCTAAAGTCCCCATGTATTCGAAAAATATGTACTCGAAAAATATGTACTCGAAACTATGTTTGTACTTATTATATACTCATATTAATATTTATACTTTACCTGTAATCATATACATGCTTGACAAAATAAATAAATAAATAAAACTGTAATGCAAAATACAGGAAAAAATAATGATTACTTTTTTTTATTCCAGCGGGTTAGGGAGCCTCTTTGAAGAATGGGGTAATTTTGGTCCTTGGTTTTCACATCAGTGGTCCAAGCATCCTTTGAACAACACTGATGGAGTTCCTCTTCCATCTGCTACTTAAGTAGTCTGCCTTTGTGTGCGTGTCTGTGTGTGTGCACGCATGCGCGTATGTGTGTGTGTGTGTGTGTGTGTGTGGTGTGTACAAGTTTGACTCCAGGTGCACAGTCCTGAAATCTTAATAGGCAACTCCCCCCCCTCCATAAACAATACAAAAGGAGTTGACAGGTCTGAAAGGGGCTGATGTGAAAAGATAATTAAGTGCTTTAGAGAGTGTCAAGAGTCAATAGCTCAGCACTGTCAGCACTCTCTTGTGTTACAGGCTATAATTAGATGGCATGGAGGTATAAGGGATGTTTGGCAGTTTATTTCAGCATGATCTCTGCAGGGAAAAAGCAAAGAGCTGTCTCCAAGTAAGACACTGTGAAAGAGGTGGGACATGAGATTAAAACACACACACACACACACACACACACACGCACACACACACACACACCTCCGGGGACTTACACAAATAGTTATTTTTCTCAGGAAGCTACCCCAGTCAATGCCTTTTCCATCCACCTGGACCTTTGTGACCTCCTGTTCTAAAAGAAGAATAAGGTGATCCCAAATAATCTTTTGATTCATACTTTAAGTCCCTGGCAACTCTCTTTTTATCACTTCGGGCTTACAGAAGCTTTTAACGGAGGAGGCTGAAGAAAGAAGTCACACAACAGGGCTTCAAAGGGACCTCCTGTTGTTCTTTAGAGGCAAATGATAACTGAACATTAGCAACAGCACGGACACCAACTGTTCCCACTGACAGATAGAGGCTCTGCTTTCTGAAACGTGGGAGAAGGTCTGTCTTCTCTTGTCCGATGCCTTCTGGCCATGGATCCCACTCTTACATGAGTTGCAGGTGGCTTCTACTCACTCAGCAGCCCAGAAACCTGTAATGTCACTAGTCTGTTAATTGTTTGGTGATGTTAGTACCTGTTTTATAGCTATTTTGATTTTCTACTTTTAAGTTTTCTTTTTGGTATTAGCCACCTCAGACTAGAAAAACAGAATATAAGAGAGGTGATGATAGCTAGCTAGATAATAGCTAGCTAGCTAGATGTGCTCTATCTATCTATCTATCTATCTATCTATCTATCTATCTATCTATCTATCTATCTATCTATCTATCTATCTATCTATCTATCTATCATCTATCATCTATCTATCTAGAGATAGAGCACATCTAGGTATCTAGCTATTATCTAGCTAGCTATCATCACCTCTTTTCAGGGGTGGGTTCCTCCCGATTCGGACCAGTTCTCCCGAACCGGTAGCGGCCTGCTGGTGATGTCACAATGATGTCACCAAACCGGATCAGTCAGTGCCGGTCAGTGGGGGCTGCCATCTTTTTTTTTGAATTTTTTTCGATTTTTTTAAAATTTATTTATTTTATTTTTTTCCTTCTGAGCATGCGCAGAAGCTGACTACCAACACTGTGCATGCGGTCGCCATCTTTTTTTGGCTGTTTTTTTTTAAAAAATAATTTTTTGTTACTGCGCATTCGCGCACACACCCACGAGGTGCGCCCACGCGGCACGGGAGGGAGCGAACCGACAGCGAGGTAAGTTGGAATCCACCCCTGCCTCTCTTATATTCTGTTTTTCTAGTCTGATGAGCCTGTGAACTTAAGGTGGCTAATACCAAAAAGAAAACTTAAACTTTAAAGTAGAAAATCAAAATAGCTTTAAAAGAAGTACTAACATCACAGATGATGATGATAGATAGATAGATAGATAGATAGATAGATAGATAGATAGATAGATAGATAGATAGATAGATAGATATGGTAAGCCAAACATCTTTTTCTGATACAAAGGTTTAAAGAGAGCTTTAACCCCACAAGGTTTGAAGCATACAGGGTACAAGCATCTCAGGCTTACAGTAGATATGGTATTACCAGCAATATTATAATTAGCTTGTTTCTTTTGCTGAATATGCTGTATATTGCATATGTTTCTATTTTTTGAGCATACCCATTCAAGCCATGCCTTTTTACTTATAAATAAAGCCTCCATTTTATATATGAGAGAAATCTGCAATCTGACATATCCCATGGCAACTCTAGCTTCAATCTTACTTACGGTAGTTACTTAGTCTGAGTTTTAAGGCAGCCGTGCTTAACTTGGTGTCTTGCTAATATCTGTCTCACAATTCTTGTAATTTGCAGGCAGTTTGGCTAATGCCAGGTAATTAAGCAGTGTTGTAGACCCACATATCTGCAGAGCAGCATATTGTTGAACTTTGACTTAATAAAGCCTCTCCAAATCTAGGTGTAACAAGTGGATGCAACGAACACGCCTGACTGTATCTTGTCTATAAATACTCATTAGTCTCCTACTATAGGGAGGTGGAATACATCATGCGATCTTGGAATTCTACGAATGGTAGACTAAAATATCTGGGGGATATTAGGTTAGAAAGGCTAATTTAGAATGTATTCAGCTGTGCACTGGAATGTGTTGACACTGGGTTAAACATATGCTCTAAGTGAAATGTAAGATGCACTAGAATATAATAAAAGATTGATAGGTATATTTGGATTGCAAATTCTAATTCCATGGGTAGGTTTAAATGCTTGTTAAAGGAAGAAATATGTGATGGCATGTGCTATTCATGTACACAGGATGAGAATGTGGTAGGTCTTATAATGCCTTCTCCCTTTGGGTGCTTTTATAAGCGCATCTAAAAATCTAAAATGACCCCTTCGAAAATTTATTGGACATGGATCTGTGAATGTAGGTTTAATTTCCTGCTGTTGATAATTTTTGCCACATTAGTTTCTTATAATCAGTCAAAATGAATCAAATTATGTTTTATAAAAGTGCCCTTCTACCAAATTCCAAGCACATCTAATTGAGTTCAGTGGTCCTTAATTCCAAATAAGTGTGCATACAGGATTGCAGCCTCATATACCCAAAGCTTCAATAATATGTGCATCTAATCATTAGCTTTACCGCCTAATCTACTTTTTTCTCTTTCCTTCTAAATCAGCTTAACCTAAGACATGAAGATTCTCAGAATTAAACTCCAGCACACCTGGAAGGCGCCAGTTTGAGAAGGCTGTTCTACAGTTGTTAAGCAGCCTGTTTCAATAGAACAAATCTATTAACTATATTCTAAGGAACTCAGAATATCTCTTTTGTACAACTCAAATCTCCCGGCAAGGATTTTTCACTTTCTAAAACTAGAGCATCTGCATGAGTGCGAGAGAATTAGTCCTCACCAGTAATACATGTTATTGAAAAGCTAGCTCTGCGAAGCCCGTTTTCTACATCCTCTGATTTATTTTAATTAGACGTTAGCAGCAGATGAGTTCATATGATTACCGTTATAATTATTGCTCTACCCGTCGTCCACATTTCCATTAATGTTCCACTTGGTAGTTGGCAATAAGCAGAAATAAAATATTAGGACTTTTGAAATAGGAGATTACTAATTAGCACAATTCTCCAAAGATACAGAATAATTTATTAATTATGATCATCCTCATTATTCCAAAAGCAAAGTTTCCCTGGGATACCTGCGTGCTTCCTTCCTGCTTCCCCAGCAGTCCTCTCTCCTCTGTAATTGCAAAGATATGTGTGTGAGAGCCATAGCTGACTGTGAGCCAGAAATGAAGTCTGGGGAAAGGGGCATGGAAAGGAAGCCTGCTTTCTTTGCTCTAGCAAAAAAGTGATTGGGAATACAGCTGGCTTTTGTGCAGAAGGAAATCTTTATGTCTATTCTGTGAGAGCAGGAGTCAGTTTTCATTATCCTTAAAATTTCCATGAAGATTGCGTTTGACTTATCTCTGGTACTCCATCAAAGTAGTAGATCCGTGGGGTCTTTGGTGCTCTCTGAGCTTGGTTTGTTTTCTTGCAGACGTTTCATTACCAAAGTAAGTAACATCATCAGTGCGAGCTGTTTGGTACTAAAACAGGGGTGTCAAACTGGATTTCTTTGAGGGCTGGATCAGCATTGTAGTTGTCCTCCACAGGCTGGCAGGTGGGGTGGGGAGCAGGGATGAGACGGGACGGACACCTCCTGAAACACCCTGCCGGCCAAAATGGGGCACGGGGGAGGACGTGCGACCTCCCCGTGCCTTGTTTTCGCCCTCCATGGCCTCCAGTAGCACTCTGCCGGCCAAAAACAGGCCACGCAGAGACCCCGCAAGGCCCCCGTATGGCCCATTTTTGGCCTCCCTGCCCTCCAGCAGCACTCTGCCGGTCAAAAACGGGCCACGCAGAGGGGACCCAGATTGTTGGGGGCAATATGCTGACTCTGTAAACTGCTTAGAGAGGGCTGTAAGGCACTGTAAGCTGTAAGTGTTATTGCTATTGCTATTGTTACTCTGAAAACAGGGCTGACGAACTCTGGGAATTGAAGTCCACACATCTTACAGTTGCCAAGTTTTGGGACCTAAATGTCAGAGCAGATCCTTTATTAGGAGTGCTTCAAGATCCTATTGTATTGGTTGTGTTTACCAAGGTAATAAAAGTGCCAGGCCAGTTTTTCAGAGCATTTGTGGGATGTCTCCCATATGCTGATGACCTCTATTTCTGTCTCTTCTTTTTCACCTAACACAGGTGAAGAATGAAGAAGGCTCTGTAATAAAATTAAATGGCTTTGTGAATAAAAAGGAAGGCAGGATGCTGAGTCGGTGACTTATAAAAATAAAAATAGCCGTCCATGATATACCAATGGCAGAGATACTAATGGGTGATTTATGAGGTGTAGTTTTTAGTGACTGGATGTTAAAAATAGTAAGAACCAAGGACATATGAAAGGGGGGAAAAAGATGGAAATGTACACACTCATCTACGTTTACACACCCATATTGCTCGTTGGATAGGCATGAAAGAAAAAGAATGGGATTATCCTACCCTCGGATGCCAACAAAATTTGGCTTATCTTATCTTGTACCACAGAGGGATTCAGCACAGGTGGGGTGTGTGTATGAGTTGTTCATGCATTTCTCAATTTTATGTAATCAGATTCGTACACAGCCCCAAGCTCGCATCTAAGTACTCGGGGAAAGAAGTAGGAAGTGGAATGCATCCTTCCATAAGTAACAATAACATATCAGCTACGAACAAGAAAGAAGCAAGCCATGGAGGGTGAGGGTGGGAGAGACTCCACTGAGACTCTAATGCTTCCAATAGACATAAAATGTTGAAGGGGGAAAAAAAAATTTTTTTTTTGCTCCATGGTTAAAGCTGTGTAAATGAGCTTACCAGACAAAGATTGCTTTCCACCTAAAACAGAGGCTGGCAATTAATTATCCCAAAGGGCCACATGAATAACTGGGACTGTGGGAAGCGGCCCAACCAATAACTCCTAGCTCACTTATAAGACTGCGGTTTGACCAAGGCAATGGTAAGTAGCTGAGCCCAGATCCCCTCATGTGATGTCCACCACCACCTCCTCAGGCTTCTCCAGGCAAGGGGTAAGCACTGCGCAAGCCAGGGGTGGGTTCTAACTTACCTCACTGCCGGTTCGCTTCCTCCCGTGCCACGTGGCCGCGCCTCGTGAAAAAAAAAAAGCTGAAAACAAGATGGTGACGCATGCGCAGTGCCGTAAACTCGGCTTCTGTGCATGCGCAGAAGAAAAAAAACCGGAAAAAAATTAAAAAAAAAATCCAGAAAAAAAATCCCCAAAAAAGATGGCGGCGCCCACGGCCTGGCACTGACAGAACCAGTTCCGTGACGTCACCAGCGGGTCGCTACCGGTTCGGGCGAACCGGTCCGAACTGGTAGGAACCCACCTCTGGCGCAAGCACAGAAAAGCGCTTTCTCTCCTCATCCTCCTGTGTTCGCCAGCCGACTAAAGCAATACCCGGCGGACTGCACAGAGTCAGACCCGACTTGGCTTCTTTTCCTGAGCCCTGAGGCAAACTTATTTACATTTGATTTCTAATTTCCAACTGACCTCACATGGACCGGACAGGGGTGGCCAAAGGCCCATCGTTCCAGAGGCTGTAAAATGCCCAGGCCTGATCTAAGGCCAAAGTATAACTATCTCCAGTGGGGTGCTGTAACCTAGTGGTTAAGACGCTGGGCTTGTTGACCGGAAGGTTGGCAGTTCAAGACCCAAGTACCACATGATGGGATGAGCTCCCATTATTTGCCCCAGCTCCTGCCAACCTAGCAGTTCAAAAGCATGCAAATGGAAGTGGATAAATAGGTATCACTTCATGGAAAGGCAACAGCTTTCTGTGTTCCTCAGCGTATAGTCATGCTAGCCACATGACCATGGAAGCATCTTTGGAGAATGCTGGCTCCCTTGGCTAAGAAACAGAGATGGGTACCGACTCCTAGAGTCAGACACGACTGGGCACAGGAAACCTTTATCTTTCTGAAAGAAAGGTATTTTGCATCCTCTCTATATGTTCAATGTATTTAATTTTCCACACTTCTTTTTAACAATATCATGATTAAAACTACCCCATTCCATATAAATTAAATGACAGGACTGCGTTGAGTAGCTTCATCAGCTAGTTTATGAACTATGCCTATTTATAGAGGGTATAGTTAGCCCCTCACTTATTTTTAAGTTACGGATATATTACCTAAATCAGGAAAATGCATGTTACAGCTTTGATTTATTCTGTTTTTTAAAACATTTCATAAGTAACTTCATTTTCATGACCCATAAAGAGTGAAGGGAGTCATATTATTTCTTTGTAATCTCTTTACATTACTTCTGTTTCCACTCATTGGTCCTTCAAATGCATTTTGAACACATCTACAATCATGTTCCTTTATGGGAATAAGAGAACGGAATAACAGAGTTGGAAGGGACCTTGGAGGTCCTCTAGTCCAACCCCTGCTCAAGTAGGAGACTCTATACCATTTCAGATAAGTGGTTGTTGAATGTCTTCTTAAAAACCTCCAGTGTTGAAGCAGCCACAACTTCTTAAGGCAAGTTGTTTCACTGATTAATTGTTCTGTCAGAAAATGTATCCTTATTTCTAGGTTGTTCTTTCCTTGATTAGTTTCCATCCATTGCTTCTTGTCCTACCTTCAGGTGCTTTGGAGAATAGATTGATAAGGTTTCAGAAACACTGACAACAACATCACTTGCCTCCAAAATCTGGTGTGTGTGTGTGGGAGGGGGGAAGGGTCACAAGGCTCAATTCTTACAGAAGAGAAGTAGAGATGGAATTTATAGAGCTTGGCCCTTGCTTTATTCTCTTGAGTTATTGAAAGGGAGACCTGTAAAACTGTAAAGCCAGAGTTTCCCTCCCAGGATCTACTAGAGCAGGGGTGTCAAACTTGGGGTGTCATGTTGTCGTCACGTGATGTATCGCAACTTTCCCCCCTTCGCTAAACTGGGGGTGGCGTGGCCAGCGCATGATGCATCCAGCCCGCGGGCTGCGAGTTTGACACCCCTGTAATAGAGTAACCAAAGATTAGAAACTAGCAGTAGGTATGAGACAGGTTTTGTTCACCAATTGGGAAATGAGATACCGCAAATTCCATAAAGCTCCAGTGCCCCCAGTTTAAAACTGGCTTTAAAACAGTATTTATATCCTATGAAAACTAGAAGTACATGGGTAAGATGTTTTTAAAAAAGGCATGTGATCAGGAGGGTGCAGAATTCATCCTGAGCTACACAAAATTCTCATGAGTAAATGTGTGATAGGATGTAGTCTGGTGTCACAGGAGGAAGGGTCTAGATACTAATCAGGCTGAACCCTTAAATGTTAGAATGCTGTACCCAATAGCATAAGATAGACAGACAGACATTTGTAGCATGGAAACCTAAGGGAAGTTATACAAATTCTTTTAACCATGGTCATTTAATTTGGCCTTTGGGAGGATAGATCCAGAGCAAAACCTCAATTTAGCAATAGCAATAGCAGTTAGACTTATATACCGCTTCATAGTGCTTTACAGCCCTCTCTAAGCGGTTTACAGAGTTAGCATATTGCCCCCAACAATCTGGGTCCTCATTTTACCCACCTCAGAAGGATGGAAGGCTGAGTCAACCTTGAGCCGGTGAGATTTGAACCGCCGAACTGCAGCTAGCAGTCAGCTGCAGTAGCCTGCAGTGCTGCACTCTAACCACTGCGCCACCTCGGCTCTTTTCATTTCATTACATTAACTCCTGTGATTTCCCCCCCCCCCCCAAAAAAAATGATTACTCCCTTCAGTCACCAGGAAAATTGCAAATAGGTTGTTATAGAAATGGCTTGTACTCACTAAATAAGTAAAGCAAAAACTTGAGGTTGTAGCTGCATTTTGTGTTCTGGTGGATAGAAAAAGGTTATAAGTCACTGCTTTTTTTCCCTTTCCTTTTACCTTTCACCCCCTTTCCCCTACTTTACTATTCCTTGTTCCTTCATGATATTTGATTTTATTTGTATTTTATACTATAATAAACTTTAACTTTTAAAAAAAAGTACAAATAGATGATGACTTTTGGCCAAGGCCCTAAAGGCATCACCCAAGGTTTTGAGTGCCATACAGGTACCTCAGCTTACAGCTTACAACCATACATTTAGAGACCATTCGAAGTTACTACGGTACTGAAAAAAGTGAGGACTAGCTGTTGTAGGAAGAAATATCCTTCTGGGTTCAGTTCCAAGTGGGAAAAAGACACTGGATTCATGGAAGTTGCTTGGAAAGAAGGTTTAATGGTGTTCAGGAGCACATGGCATGAGTTCCTGAACAGAAAAGGTGGATCACATGCTTCCAGATGTTGGGTGAAGAAAAAGAGAGAAAGAGATGCTGAGTCCCTTGGTTTTATGCCCTCTCTTGGGCCCCGCCCTGGGGCCTCCTGCTCCTGTGCAAGAAATGCACTCTGATTGGCTGTCAGACTCCCATGGGGCCATGCAGGGGCAACTCTGTAGGCTGTCTTGAGTCCAGGTTTGCTTGAGCTTTGCTGGCTGATGCAATCTGCCCAGGTGCCATGTGGGAGATGGGTTAGAGGGCTNGGGGCTAAAGGGGGGGGGGCAGGGAGCTGCAGGAAGCTGCTTTGTCTTTAGAACATGTTTCTCCTTTTCTCATCCAGGGAAACATATTCTTCCTTTTCAATATTTCCTAGGATATTTCATTTTTCTAGGAGAGGGGTGGGTGCTAACTTCCTTCACTGTATATGGCTTTGAGGCCACCACTTGAGCATCCTAGATTAGAGAATGAGAAACAACTAAAAAAATAATAATGTTAAAATGTATAGCAGCTTCACATTCATATATGTGCCATATATCACATATATCATAATCACATTCATATATATATGCCGAGGTGGCGCAGTGGTTAGAGTGCAGCACTGCAGGCTACTTCAGCTGACTGCTAGCTGCAGTTCGGCGGTTCAAATCTCACTGGCTCAAGGTTGACTCAGCCTTCCATCCTTCTGAGGTGGGTAAAATGAGGACCCAGATTGTTGGGGGCAATATGCTAACTCTGTGAACCGCTTAGAGAGGGCTGTAAAGCACTATGAAGCGGTATATAAGTCTAACTGCTATTGCTATTGCTATATATGTTCAAGTTTGTACTTTCTTTTAAAGTACGGACTTCTAATGGAGCAGTTTGTAACTTTCTTTTAAAGTACGGACTTCTAATGGAACAGGCTGTGTCTTAGGGGATCATTTGTAGAACTGTTTGATTAAATGTGGGCCTTCAGGAATTGTTCCTTGAGGAACTTCAGATCCAGATCAACAGGACTGGAAGAGCTGTTTCTTCCTTCTCGTTTTCTCCACTATGAAAACACGATTGCTGATGATACCTTCAGGGTATTGTTTAGAAGAAATCATTTGTACTTTTCACAGGAAAAAACCAAAACCAAAGAACAAAATCTAAATCCCCATTCAGGTAAAATGTAAGCACTTACTAGTACTAATAAAAAGAAAACACTGGTTTGAGGAGCTAAAAAGATGTCCTTCCTTCTCCCTTTTGTTGAAACAAAACAACAAGCTGTTTAAAATGTTAAACCTAAGTGATTTTTTTTTTTACGTTTACATATTACAGTTCTTTGGCACTTGAAATCATTTGTATTTTTTTTTAAAAAAAGGGGGCTTGTTAAAATGGGGGAGGACATCTTTCTGACAATCAGGGGGGGAAAAGAGCAGAATTTTAAATTGCCCCCTTTGACATCAATAAATAATGAGAGCAGAAATTGCTTTTTTACAAATGTAAATGAAATGCAATAAGCAAATTTGACTAATCTGTCAGTTTGATTGCTTTGTTTGGTATTTCACCACAGTGAGCAAAGAGAGTAGTATTCAAAAAAAAGAGGTTTGGAAGGAGGATTCGTGTAAATTTGAATTTTTATAAGGTAGAAGATGAGTTGGGATGTGGAGACCCTAAAAATTCAAAACTCAAAAAGCTCTTTTCAGGGGTATCAAGGCAGCAGAAAAGTATAAAATTCTGTTTTGTAGGGTGAAATAATTAACATTCAATGCATGCTTCATTTTCTCACACAGAAACACACAAATGCGTCTTTTATTATTTATTAACATCATATTTTAAAGCCCATGTGTGCTGAAAAAAGTACCGCTGTGTCTAATGAAGATTATTTTCAGCAAAAGTAATGAATGCATTTGTTAGATAGGCGCGGGAATAACAGCCAAGACGCAGACCCGTTCAGCACTTTATTAACGGCTAGCACTAACTACAGCAGACTGGCGGCTGGCGGCAGGGAAGCCGCCTTTATGGAGTTCCCCGCAGCCAGCTTGGCCAGTGACAACGCTTCAAACTCCCCGCCACTGATTTAACCCAATCAGCGGCGGGTATGCAAATACCTGCTCGTTAAGTCGGTACACAACACCCCTCCCCTCTTAGTTCAGCAATTGTCCAATCCAGTATTAGTGTGGGTGACGTAGTCGCGCAAATAGGCGGGCCGCCGTAAGGTCCTACTGGGCCTGCGCGATTCAGTCTCGGGCCGCCGTACTGGGCCTGCGCAATTCAGTCTCTCTGGAGTCTTCGCTTGGCGTGGACATGGCTTGTGTTGCTCCATCCTCGCCCTGTGGAAAAATCTGGAACCGGCCTCCAGGCGTGGCAGCTGAAGATCTGAAGATT
>QLTV01003456.1:2046562-2064062 GCA_003457575.1 Thermophis baileyi
GATGGTGCGAAGTGTTCCTTTAGCGCCGTTTGTAGGGTGGACCAGGATATAGACTCGATATCTGTGGGCGCCACCAGGGTCTCGGCTAGTTCGTATGTTTTGGGTCCGCAGTATGTGAGGAAAAGAGCTCTCTTCCTATTGTCCGGCAAGTCTTGAAAATTGTTTGCTTCCAAAAACATGCGAAATCTGGACATATATGTGCACCATTCTTCTGTTTGAGGACTGAAGAAGGCTGGTGCTGGAGAGTGCTGTTGTGCCATCCTGTTGTTTGGCCGGTGCAGGTCGGAACTTGCTAAGATGGCCGATGGATGCCACGAGGTGCCTTTGTTCAGTCGTCTTCTCCCACTGCCTTCGTCGCCAGTGTTAGATAGGCGCGGGAATAACAGCCAAGACGCAGACCCGTTCAGCACTTTATTAACGGCTAGCACTAACTACAGCAGACTGGCGGCTGGCGGCAGGGAAGCCGCCTTTATGGAGTTCCCCGCAGCCAGCTTGGCCAGTGACAACGCTTCAAACTCCCCGCCACTGATTTAACCCAATCAGCGGTGGGTATGCAAATACCTGCTCGTTAAGTCGGTACACAACAGCATTTCACTATATTTATTATGAAATAGAATAAAACAAAAATCCAGAATGACGGCAAGACATAAAGAATGCCAATACAACTAAAAACAAACCAAAAAGCCCCAAAAGAATTAAGTCTGTGCTTCTGTAGATAAACTTGGTGGGCTTCAAGACATTAGTGAAAATGTGGACATTTCATGTAGACAGGGGCATGGGAGAAGGACTTAAGGTTTTAATCTCTGAAGTATGATTTCCAATTTTTTATTCTTCTATTCTACACTTGTTCGTAAATTTGATTTGCATTGTTAATCCCAATTATATATAATCCCAATTATATATTGGATAATTCTACACCACTCAAAGTTGGCTCCCTGGAGTGGGCCATAAATCCTGCAAATAAATGAATGAATGCATCCCTATTTCAGAGGGGAGCACCTCACAACAGTAATTCATGTTTTCAGGAATATGCCACTGAACTACTGCAATGTATTCTATATGGAACTGCCCTTGAAGACTACTTGGAAATTTCGGTTATCCAGGAATGCAGTTACCCAGAATAGCTCACTTATTGACCTTGGACATATTACATTTGTGCTCCAGGACCTCCATTGGCTGCCAGTTAGCATCCACCCACGTGCAATTCAAGGTCCCTTAGCATGAAAACATCTTCAGGGCTACCAGCTCCAACAAATATTGACCAGGCCAACTTGTCTGTCCCAGGAAAAATTGTTGGTAGTCTGCCATTTATTTAAGATGTATGCTGTTTTTCCGTGGTAGAATCTATAGTTTGTGATAGCTTCCTACTCAAGCTCTGGTTGCCCCTTCCATAAACCAATAAAAACAGAGCTATTCTAAAGTATCAATGATGTTATCTAGGATTGATGGCTGTTCAAAGGTCTTTTAAGTTTTATAATTTTACTAGGGAAGGGGAGGTTGCAATCTTATACTACTATAAACTGCTGAAAGTTTTGAAACTATGGCAGGTAATAAATCTGATAAATCTGTTTAAATAAATAAATATGCTTTTCTTTAATCATCATCCACAGTTCAGTGGAGAAATTGCATCTGTAATTGTTTGGGACCAATCTGCCACTGCATAGCAAGGCTTCAGGAAGTTGTTTTGCATTCTTTCTCTTTTGAAATCCACTACAGATCTTACCTACTGAATAAATGCCCAGTTAATGAACTGCAACTAAGTTGTCACTTCATTCCAGTCTCTTTTGCTTTGAAACACCTAGGAAAACCATGATCAAATCTTCCAATATTCTGTTCATGTTTTCCAGTGGTGAAATCCAATTTTTTTTACTATGGCTCTGTGGCCATGGCTTGGTGGGCATGGTGGTGGCTTGGTGGGCGTGGCAGGGGAAGGATACTGCAAAATGTCCATTCCCACCTCACTCCAGGGGAAGGATACTGCAAAATCCCCCATTCCCTCCCCACTCCTGGGGGAAGGATACTGCAAAATCCCCATTCCCACCCCATTCTGGGGCCAGCCAGAGGTGGTATTTGCCGGTTCTCCGAACTACTCAAAATTTTCACTACCGGTTCTCCGAACTACTCAAAATTTCTGCTACTGGTACTCCAGGACCTGTCAGAACCTGCTAGATTTCACCCCTGATGTTTTCCCCGGGGGACAAAAAGAGATGCTGCTTTTCTCTCTCTCTTTAAAATGCCTTAAGTCTATTTTTGTGGCAGAGTTGAGCCTTGTTACAAGATGGTTGAGTTATGACAAGATAGCAGAGCTAAGCTTTGTTACAAGATGGTTGAATTGTTAAAGGGGAGGGTAGAGTTGAGCATGGTCCCAAGATGATTGCAAGATGTGGTCAAAAGATGGTTGAGAGAGACATTTTCTTCTTTTCTTTTCCTCCCTGGGGCATATTTTTCTGTCATTTTATAGCATCTCTATCTGTCCACATGCACACCTAAAAAAACACCCTGATGGCTTCCACTGAAATTTAATTGTAGCACAGAAAGACAGGAAGGCTGCAACCTGTCACAAAGATGACATTATAAAGATATAGAGGACACTAGTCTTTGGCCACCCTGTAAATGGGAAAAGTGCCAGAAGCCTGTAGCTCACCCAGAAGACTTTTTCTAAAATACTGTTCTTGAAAGTAGGTTCTTTTCTCTCAAACTAGTCATTAAAAAAATAATTTCTTATCACGCCACTAATCTTTTAGAGGAGTGTGGGCAGGACCAACTTTCAAATGAAGGGTCTCAGTGGCTAGTCTTTGATTGGCAAAATTCTTGAAAAAAAGAATCAAAATTCAGTTTCACCAACAATTTTTCAGAACTTTTTCCCTATCATTAAGTGGGGTAAATTTGCTAAATGGATTTGATATGAAGAGTATAATGATTCTTCATTACATTTTAGGGCTCTGCAGGGAAAAAAAAACTCCATTTGTTTTTATTTAAACAAAGTCATTCATTTTGTTTCCATTCATTTTATTTTTTCTTATTCCTCTAAATTACCTTTATTTTATTTTTCATTTTTTTAAAAAAAACACGTTGGTTTCAGTGGGAGTCATGACCAATACTCTGCTATCTGTTCTTTGCGTGTATATTTAAATAAGCCATATGACAAGACATTTCTGCATTCCCCTTTTAAGTGTTGGTTTAAGAAATTCACGTTGAATGGGTTCACATTAAAAATCTGAGCTGAATAATTTTACTTCCCATCTACCAAAATTTTAGTTGTGTATTTTGTTGTCACCTAGAACTCCTCTGTTACTTCACAAGCCATTCCAACTAGTTTAAAAATTTGTTGCAATAAAAAACAAATGAGAAGCAATCAAATAGGCAAGAAATGTACTCATTAATTTGAATTCCCATTCTGTTTTACGCTTGAAATAAATACAGCTTATTCGCTTCATTTTTTCATTCACTTTAAAATAAATACATAGCTACCTGTAATCATTGTAAAGATCTTTGAGCCTGTTTTAGTTCTGCTTAACTATTGTAATACTTAACTATTGTAGAGTGGCAGATTTCTTGATTTTTGTTCTAAATATTATTCATGTGATTTGTTAAGGAATTGTGCAGAGTAACCTCTGGGCCCTGAAGGTTTGCACAGTTCACCGTAATGTTGCAGTAGATATGAGTAATGATTCAGTCAATAAACAGATACGTTAAAGTGTATAAAAGTAGTTTACTTAAAGAGATAGCACAGTCCAAATAACAGTCCGAATCATACACGTTCTATCAGTCAGTATTCAGAAGTACAGCAGTCTTCTTACCAGCCTTTCTTTGTCTTAGTCAGCAAACAAAGATTCTCTACTATCACAGATAGCTAGCTACACACAGAGCTTACTTTAAGACACGAAGTCACTCAGCAATGAATCAGCAAAAGAGAGAGAACTAACCATGTTCTCTAGCTCCCTCTTATGGCCGTTACTGCCAGTCAGAATGCACCAATGCATTTAAAGCAATATTACATATATACATATAAACAGTGATTTGTGGCTTGTTTATATTAACCAACCCAACCGTTTGGACAGAGTCCTAACATGATTATTATTACCTATATTATTTTACCTATATATACTAAAATAGGTACATATTATTCACATACCTATTTTACGTAACCCACCCTTAGTGATTACTAAGAAAACTATTAGATTTTTTTCCTTCCTTTGAATAGAAATAAATGTTTCTTGGTGGTTACTTAATTTTGTTAAATCACTGTAAAAATATTAGCATGGGTAAAAAGATTCTGTGTCAATTCCCCCACCAAATTGTGGAATCTGTATCTCTGAGTTTATAATCTGGTGTCTCCAGAGGTGGGTTCCTCCCGGTTCGGACCGGTTCTATAGAACCGGTAGTAACTTGGCAGCCTGGGTCACTAGAACAGCGACCCAGGTCTGCCACTCCCCCAAACCGGTTCTTTCGGCGGCGCCATAGGTGCCACCATTTTGTTTTTTAAGCACTGCACATGTGCGAAGTGCACGCACCCCCGCGCAGTGCGGCACTGAGTGAACCAGCAGCGAAGAAAAGAAGAACCCACCCCTGGGTGTCTCAGTACATTATGGATCCCACTGTGTCATGGAAATGCCTGAGAAGCCTTGAGGAAGAAGGAGAGATGCTGCTTAGGAAATAGGGAAACTGGCTCCAGATAAGGGTCAAGAGAATTCAGGAGTGATTTGACTTGGATTGTTTGTGGGAATTTAATTACTTTAAGCTGATGACACACTTAACTCCACCCTCCAGCTCTGCCTGCTCCTCTCCTACCAGGACCCCAAAATGATGTAACCATTACAGAAAGAAACTGAGAAAGGAAACACCCCCCCCATGTACCAGGCAGTTAAAAGTGGCGAGTTGGAAGTTTGTACCTTCAGATTAGCAAAATTCTGTTAATGTAGACTTACAATAAAGTAGAATTCATTCATCTAATCCTATTTCCAACCTAGTTTACCTGGAAGGGCTGACCTACTTATTAAGGATTGGATTTACCTTTAGAAAACATAGATTGGAAAATAATTATATATGGACCTAAATTCCCAAGCTGTAAAGCAGGAAACAGAATCTGATTTGTTACTATTGTTAATCAAGAACAGTTAGGAAAATGCTAAACAAAGGAGACAGAGAGAACTGGCTAAACAAGCAGCCAGAGGTAAAATAATAATACCCATCAAGAGTCCAAAAAATTATAGGGAGAGTATCTTCTAAGCCTCTTGCCTCACCCACTACCAAACTGTGGACTATGTTGTCTCTTATCTGACCATTACCTTGGCAGCGTCTCTTTGCCCAGTCTCCCAAGGTCATTCCCACATACTGTTACAAAGCCCCACCTTTTTTGTGTTTATATTGTGATATTGTATCTTCCATCTTGACCATTTTGATTACTTTTTATGAACCTCGCTACATAGGCTACTCTGCTGATTACTTCTCAAGGGCAGGAAGAATGCCATCTTCTTCCCACACCAATAGCAATAGGTGCCTTGGATGCAATCTCTAAACATTTGGAGCACCGCACTATCGGTGTTGACAAAATCACCTTCAATCAATTGCAAAAGGCAGCTTCACTTGGAATAGCTTACATCCTGTGATGATTCCTTTAACACCATCAAACAAAAACATCTGCCTATCCTGGTACTCGATAGGGAGATAAAAATGCTAAATCCAATCTAAACATCTGGCTGACTGTGCAACGAATCATAATGCCTCATAACAATTTTACACGTTCATGACAGATTAAGATACTCTCTTCTCTTGGCTCTGAAAAACATGCATTTAAGGAGCCATGAAGTTTTACTGTAAATATTCTATTTCTATGACCTTAAGTTGGTTGGTTGTTTCTTAAATTTAATAAGAAAGATTCAGCTAGTATTGGGAGAGGTTTGAACCTGCAGTTGTTGTAAGTGGCTTCTTAAGATGCCATTATCAGGGCTGACTTCTTCTGGATCATCAGGGGGTAAATGAGATGCATATTCACCTCCCGAAAGAACCCTGCCCCCACTGCACAGTCTTGACATAGGGGCAGGGTGAAGATTGTTGAAGAAGATGGCTATGTGTCAAATGGAGTGTGATTATGTCACTCATTTTATTTTCCCTTGTATATAATTTAAAAGCATACTGTCATGGTAGTTTTGATAATTAAAACAAGTTCCCATTGTTGTTTATAATTATCATTTTAAAACTTGACATTTGAAGGTTGCCTTCGTGTCTTAATTTTCTTTTCAAAGTATGTGCTGAGTTGAGGGGAACCTTGTTTTAGCCACTGGTTTTTGGGTTGCTGCCCTAGCACGATCCATGAAATCAAGAACTTGTAATTGGAGCTCAGCTATTCAAAGCAGATGCATATTTACACTTCTCCTTGGACATAACACCAGCTGGCCTGTCCCTATGCTAGACACACAACTGTAGGACTTGGGCCAGTGTCAGGCAGCCAAATGAATGGAATCTGAGAATCACTCCTGGGATTGGCTTATTTGCTCAATTGGGAGGTAGCCAATGCTGGGAGGTATGTTCAGCTGCTACCTGCCATTCTCGGTTAATGCAGGGGTACCAGCCCATCCCAAATCTGTGCCACTCTTGGTCTGGCTAAATCCATCACGAAATAAGAATATGAAAAAATCTTCTAACATCCCAATTATGGAGTTCCTCTCAAAGTTAATCAGATGCACATGAGTTACTGCAATATTACTGTTTCTAGAATCAAGTGAAAAGCTTTGTGCTTATGAGAGATGAAGTATGGAATACAGGAATGATCTAAATTAGTTTTATCCCAACATTTTGGACATAGTGAAGATTTGGACATCTTCTGGATGATTCCCAATTTTCCATCTCTAGCAAGGAGGCTGCAACACTCATCTCTAAGAAAGTTTCTACAATTTTGGGTTGAGAAAAGACTTTTTAAGCTAGAAGGTGTAGTGTCCAGTGGATTTGTACCAACCTGCCTCCTTAAAAATGTTGGAAGTGGGGCTGTTTGTCTAATAAAATATCTAATTTCCCAAGATCTGAACAAATGCTTGAGAACTAGTTTGGTGTAATGGTTAAAATACCAGATTAGAAACCAGGAAATTGTGAGTCACAAAGCCAGCTAAGTGATTTGAGGCCAGTCATTCTCTCTCAGCCCTAAGAAGCAGGCAATGGCAAAATCTTGTCAAGAAAACTGCAGGGACTAGTCCAGGCAGACACTAGGAGTGATGACTGACTGAAAGATACAGGTTGTGCATGCATATACACACATATACAAAGACGCTTCAGTGTAGCTGTAAAAATATCTACTGAGAAAAGCAGCTTTGAAAGGATGCCATGTTCAGTAGAGTGATAATGGATGGAACAGCATATTTAACCACATTTTTTTCTATACTTTTATCACTACAAATCCTACCTGACCTTGTTTCCTCCTACAGATTTCCAAATCATGTTTATCATTCCATAAGGAAAAAAAAGAGGCAAGATGGTTCAATTTTAAAACATTAAAAAGCAACCGGTCAAAATAAAAGTGCAAATAGCCAGGAGCTCATAAATCTTAATTAAAGAAGGGCAGAAACTCCTTTTATATGAAAAGGGAGCAGGTTTCCCTGAATAGACATGCAGTCAAGAATATCTGAAAACTTTCATGTAACACTGGTGTGTTCAAGGTTAGGCTAAGTGAAAACAGCTTGATCCAATGGATCTAAATCAAAACACGTAGCTCCAGGGTCAACCTGGATCAATTCAGATATCATGTTCAGTCTTAATTCAGGACTGAATTATCACGATTAGTTTTTATTGGTTCCTTAGCAAAGGGAAGGAGAGGGAGAGAGAGACAGAGAGGGAGGGAGGGAGGGAGGGAGGGAGAGAGAGAGAGAGAGAGAGAGAGAGAGAGAGAGAGAGAGAGAGAGGGCATTCTTCAATTGGTTTGTGATCATTTGTACCTCAGTGGCACATAAAATAAGTTCTAGTGTGTGACAGACAAGCAAAGGCCCAATCATATGTTCATACTGTTCATAATGTCCATCTGCAACTAAAGCAAATTATGGTCAAGAAATGGGAGATCCAAACTGTACTTCTCAGATGAAGTTTGGTGCTCTTTCTCACACTCTCTTTTTCCCTCTGTGTGTTTGAGCAGGCATGCATGTGTTTGGCAAACATCACAGCACTCATCACATTGGAGAGATAGAAGCCAACTCCCATTCCGCTATACTTAGGAGCCCATCAGAACAGCTGTTCACACTTCATCCAGAGGCTGCACGGAGCACAGTTATGCTGAGTTGAAGGTCAGATGCCAATTACCGCTCTCTTGTGTCTCTCTCCTGCCTCAGTCTTCTTTGCTGAGCAAAATATCCTATACAAAATAAGTGAGATTAAATAAGGCCATCCAAGGCTCTCATCATTGGCTGATTCTCAGTGGGTCATACTGAGGACAACAGCTTGAAGCAACCTGTTGCTACGAAAGGCCCAAGGGGCCAATTGAAAATGTATTTATTTATTAGATTGATGTGCCGCCCATCTTGTCTAGAGGTGACTGTGGGTGGCTTACAAATATTAAGCCAGTTAGATATTAAAATGATAAAACAATAAATTACAACAATAATAAAAACCACAGCAGAATGGAAAAAGAAAGAATTGGAGAAGGCAACAAAATATAAAGACAAATAGAAATAGAACGAGTCTGGTAAAAGAAAGCAAAGGTAGTAGCAAACCAATTGCCTTGGTTGCAATCCCAAAACAACTGGAGCACCACTTGACAAAAACCACCAGCATTGACAAATTCACCATCAGTCAATTGCAAAAGGCAGCTTTACTTGCAACAGCTTACATCCTGCAATGATATCTGTAACACCATCAAGCATCCACATCAACCTATCCCAGGTCCTTGGACAAAAAAGCCAAATCCAGTCTAAACATCTGGCTGACTGTGTGACAAATCATAAGTACAGTTAAAAATGAGAAGGGAGCATGAAGAACATGGGGAGAAGTGGGTTTTTTCCCCTAATCCAATAGAATGTTGCATCCTTGTTGGAGCCCCTGGCCAACTGGCAATGTCAGGTCTTCAGGCCCTTACAGAAAGTCAACAAGGTGGAAATGGATCTCACCTTGGGGGGGAGAGGGGGTACAATGTTCCAAAGGGCAGGACCAGTGGTGAAATCCAATTTTTTTTACTACCAGTTCTGTGGGCGTGGCTTGGTGGGCGTGGCAGGGGAAGGATACTGCAAAATCTCCATTCCCATCCCACTCCAGAGGAAGGATACTGCAAAATCCCCATTCCCTCCCCACTCTGGGGCCAGCCAGAGGTGGTATTTGCCAGTTCTCCAAACTACTCAAAATTTCCGCTACCGGTTCTCCAGAACCTGTCAGAACCTGCTGGATTTCACCCCTGGGAAGGACCATAGCAGAAAAGGCTCTTCTGGATCCTACCAGTCAAAATTCCTTGACCAATGGGATCTGCAGCATGCCTCTTCTGCTACCACAGTGGGGTGGGCCAATCCCATTGGGAGGAGATGGTTTTTCAGATAACCAAAAAGTTAGTTGACCAAAGGGATCCTAGCAAAGATACTGCAAAAGTTCACATTAGTAGGGATGGACAGCTTTTGACTCCTAGGTTATTCTTTTGTTTGTCTTTCGGGACTATAAACCAATCCAATCATTTACTTTTCAATCTCACTAAATATAAAAGCAGACTTCTCTACAGGCATTCATGGGAAGAGAAAGCAAGCAAATATGGACAAAAGAAAACTTTCTGGTCTTTTCCCTCTTGCTGAGATTAAGTGTTCTCCACCCATCAATGAGTCAGCGGAAAACTGCAACAGCGTGAAATTTGCTGTTGTTTCAAGTCACTGCTTTATCCTGACTTCCCTCCAAAGTAATATGTAACAAAAGCTAACAGAATTTATATACCTTGAGATTGCCTTTGCATGGTGTCAGAATAATGGGGAAAATATCCTTTAATATGTATGACTTAAAGCTATCTCACTTTTGGGATGAATGGAAGGAAATGTCATAAAAACACAGCGGGGAAAAAAAAAAGATGTTGCCAGGGCATATTTGTGCCATGGTTAAGGACAAGTGGGAGAAAGCTCTTGGTATGGATCTGATAAAACTGCTATGGTCACCTTACCATTGATGGATTTACTTAAAGCATTTATAAATTGCTTTAAACCTAGCAGCTGCCCAGTGTGATGCTGATTTAAAACCACAATGGGATAACAGTAATAAAAAAAAAAGAGAGAGAGAAAGCAATCAGATCACATGACATCTGAATTCTTTTTGGTAGAAGCTAAAATAGTACAGAAAAGACATTAAAATTCACCGAAGCCCAAGAAACAAAGACTTCAATGCCTATTCAATTTTTAATAAAGCAAGAGCTAATCTACATTGTCTACTCACCCAACTAAGCTTCCTTCCTAATGAGACATATAACACAATTATCAATGCCATTTAGTTTGTTTCAGACTGTTTTTTTTTCCCCTTTCTATTTCTACCTATCCTTTTTTGTTGAGTTTGGAATTATCTCGAGGGGTAGCTCCCTCTCTTCTTTGCCTTCTTCAAATCAGCCTGAATATTTTTTTTTTATTCAGTTAATTAAAAAACATGGAGAAACGGAACTAAAAATCTTAGGTTTTCCTGTAGATGAAAACATGAGCTGAAATCCTAGAACAATCAGCTTGCATTGAAGGGGGAAACTCTTTTTTGATGGTTCAAAGGAATTCTTAAACACGAGCAGATGAAAAATGAGAAAAGACAATCATGGATTCTGATGTAGATGCTTGCCTACGTCTACATCTACTGCACGTTATTTTGCCATCACTAAAACAATTTTTTTTTTGTATCCAACAAATAGATTTATTTATGTGCTCAGGAGAACTGTTGACAACAGCTTTACACAAGATTCACATACATCTTTCGACTTTAAGAGTTGATTCATTACTGAATGCATCATTTTTTATCCTTCTTCCCTGCAATAAATGGATTTTTTTTTAAAATAAGGACAAACTAGACCTAACTTTATGAATAATACTAATAAATATATATATGTATATTTTTCTTGTGCATTCCCTCTTTTTTGTTCTGTGTGGCTTTAATGACCGTGGCTTAACAAAGATAACAATATCTTTCAATGCGGAGAAAAATTCCTTGATAATCCTGAGCATTAAAACCTGATGACTTGAGGAGTGGGGAACATCCTTTGTAGTAAGATCCTACATTCAACCCATTGCATTGCCAGTGAAATATAAAAAAACTGGGGAATATGATCATTTTTGTCCCAAAGTTATGATGAGTGTCTACATGTTTGCTTCATATGGTCTTTCTTATATTCATACTCTAATATTTTTTTCATTAATGTCAAAATTCTATTCCTAGTCTTACTTGTTAGTATTTCAGATGGAAATCTTGAGGGTTGGTGAATATTTTTTTACTGAAATCAAATGTGCTTAGGGCAATTTGCCCAGCCCTTTCCCATCACATATTCTAAATTCAGAGCTTGATGGAAATTTGAGGTTTTTAGCACTGGAGAACACATCTGCCCTGAAATATGTGAGATAAACCTGCCTTGTTAGAGTTTGCCATCCTCAAATGTTTCTTTCTTTCTTTTTTCCTAATAAAGATTACCACTGTTGTTGCTTTTGATTGGTGTAATGCTTGCCATTGCATTCGCTTCTAGGGGAAAAAAGCCTCTTTAATTGAGACTTGTCTTGACATCCTTTTAAATTATTAAGGGCTTGGGACGCTCATTAAAGAAGAGATTAGAACACACAGTAGACGTGGGTAATTATTAAAGGCCCAAGAAGAGGGACAGATGGTGCATTTTAATGGAGGCTTTAGTGGCTTGCTAAATTAAATGAGTAGTTTAGCGATAAAACTGGTTGGAGTTAATCAATTGAATAAAACTATAGAGAGACTGTGGAAAAGAGTAGATCAGAACAGTTTCAGAAGCAATGGCAGGGATTGGAGGCAGTTAATTCATATTTGTTTAATAATAGATTTGATGAAGAGTACCTAATTTGTCAGAAAATTGGGCATTAGGTCGAGAGCTGTTTGAAGGATGAATGTGGCCCAATTCAGTGTTAGCTGTGTGAAACACGGCGATTTCAATACACAGTGATGAATTAATTATTTGACGGAAATACAGCATAATCATTTTAATTCTAAAGTGTTGTGAAGAGTGTTTTCCACAAATCTGATAAATTTCTGAAGGTCTTGAAGTGTGCCAAGTGGCATATGAACCAGTCTTCTGTTGCTCATCTTCACAAAGTCATTGGCTGTGTCTGAATCTGGATGTAACCAGCAGGTCATTGGATCCTAGAGAAGGGCTCTCCAAACTTGGCAACTTTAAGACTTGTGGATTTCAACTCTCAGAATTCCTCAGCCAGCCATGCTCCAATTGGAGGCTACCAGATTCTGTGAGACATTAATCCTCATGAACCCTGTTGACAGAATTGTGATCCAACAGAGCCTGAGGTAGGCTTAGGATTTTTTCTACATCCTTTAGACAGTTCCTCAGTGAAAATCCTCTCTCTGTCATTTTCCCCACTGAAAAAGAAAAGCTAGCCCAGTATAGTTTTAGTTGGAGACTTCATGAGGTGTGAAAAGTAATGGCCAGGTTCAGATCTTTTAAAATTAGGCCTGAAAGTGTTGATCAGATTCTCTTACTACTAGTGCTTGCTTGTTAACTGGATTTTCCAGGCTGCTGGATAACTCACCCAACTCAAGTCATTTGCTGGGTTTACTAATAAGAGAAGGAGCCTTTGACCCAGCAGCTGTTCAGTCAACTGATTGGAAGTTCAGGGATAAGAAATAGGATACGAGGCTTTTCACCTCTTAGGCCTCGGGATGAAAACTCTCAGAGTTCAAGGAGAAGTTGGCATTTAATAGCTAATTAAATGTCTCCATGGCATATGACTGTAGCTGGCAACTGTTAGAATGGAGTGAGTCTTAACACAGCTTGCCTGATCCGTCTGATCATAAACTGTAAGGAAGTGTAGCCGTTGTAAGATTTGCTCTGCTGAGTTACTTTTCTCCCAGTGTTTCAGTTTGCTTATTTGGAAAATGAGCCTTGGAATTTGCTTTATGCTGAACTGCTTGAATGAAAGACGTAACATAAGCTAAGCACATTTCTTTTCTTAGTCAGCCGGTTCATTAAAAAGGGAATTTAGCAAAGCTTTGCTGGGTCACCTAAGGATAAATTACTGGTTGAGTTCCTTGAAACTTTGATGAAGCTGCAATATTTTTAAGAGAATAGGGGGCTACAGGAATAATTTTTAACCATAATTAAAAGTTAAAATAGTTTAATGTTTACTCGGTACAGTAAATTGTGCCTAATCTAACATTAAAGTGAAAATTCTAATTTCCTAATGTCTTGTTAAAAAGAAGAGAGAAAGAAGAATGACTCTGAAGTTTGGTATGTTTCCTCCTTTTAATGTTAAACTATGGTTTAGCTTTATATAAAAACCAGCTCAGAGAAAGAGATGGAGACTAATACCTTCTCAGCACAGAGATTTTGACTTACTTAAAGATAGACTGAAATGTACCACTTCAATTTCTGCTTGTTGAAACATTTTTTTAAAATAATAGTTTATTGGATTTTTAAATCAATACAATTCATAATGCAGATAATATTACTTGGAATTGTAGTACTAGTATTAATAAAAATAATGCAACTATAACCAAAGAATAAAACTAGTATATTTTATTCTATGGAACTATTTTTAAATAAACTATATACTTAAAAAATAATAAACTAAGAAAAGGAAAAGAAATGAAAAGAAAAGAAAAATAACGAAACAAATAAGAATTGAAACCTAATGTTCACTCTAGGAAAGAACTCACACAAGCAGAGATGGGTTCCTCCCTGTTCGGACCGGTTCTCCCGAACTGGTAGCGACCCGCTGGTGATGTCACGATGATGTCACTGATCCGGTTCTGTCGGTGCCGGTCTGTGGGCGCCGCCATCTTTTTTTCCGATTTTTTTTATTTTATTTTTATTTATTTATTTATTTTTTCTTCTGCACATGCGCAGAAGCCGAGTTTCCGGCACTGCGCATGTGTCACCATCTTGTTTTCGGCATTTTTTAAAAAAAATTAGATTTTTTAATTTTTTTTTACTGTGCATGCGCACGCGCCCATGAGGCGCGCGCATGCCCACAAGGCACGGCCACACAGCATGGGAGGAAGCAAACCGGCAGCGAGGTAAGTTAGAACCCATCCCTGCACACAAGCTTATGTTATGTTTAGCCCACTGTGAATTAGATTTATTCTACAATTCTTGTTAACCCTTTTCTACATTATGTGAGCACAGTATGGTTCTTTAAATAAATGGAGAGTCGAACAGTTTTGATTAAGATGCCTAAAAATAAAGTAAATATTAACAGTGTCAAAGTTGAAAAAGCTGAAAAAAATTATTATTTTGTACCGGCCCCCGGGCATAAAGGAAGAGGCATTATCTCAGAGAAAGACACCTTTTTTTAACCTGTGACCCACTTGGTTTAATTCAGGGGTCCCCAAACTTGGCAACTTTAAGACTGGTGGACTTCAACTCCCAGAATTCCTGACCCAGATATACTGGCTGAGGAATTCTGGGAGTTGAAGTCCACAAGTCTTAAAGTTGCCAAGTTTGAAGACCTCTGGTTTAATTCAAAAGTTCAATGGCAGCAAAGTCTATAGTCTAAAATGGTTCTGTGCTGGTCCCAACCAGCCAAATGAACTGAAATAGACCAGTATGTGTGCCTCTCCCGTATCCAGTTTAGACTGTGACAATCCTAATGATTAAAAGCCTGGATTTACAGCCCTTCTGAAAGTGTCTTCATATTTCATAGTGCAAGATTCTTTGTATTTTCTGCCGAGGACTGAAAGCAAATCAGGTTTCAGACAAGTAATGTCAAAAATGGTAATTTGATCCAATGTTATTCACTGTTCACGGCTCTTGCTTATTCCCCTGCCCCTCTCCTGTCTTTCAAAACATCAGCTACATTTTAGAAATTAGGTCTCAGCCTGGCTTGTTGCGGGTGAACTTCTGAGTGAACTGCATGTTGCTGGTAAATGCATGCCGGGTGGCTTTTGTTTGTCTTGGTTAGCAAACTGAAATCTTGCAAGAGTTGGCATGTAGGCAGGCACAAGCAGGCAGAAGGGAAAGAAACTACCACATGGCCTTCGTACCCTTCATTCTTTTCAGTCGCCCCAGTTGGAAATGCTGCAGAATTAGCCATGGTCCATGTTGACAGATTCAGCATAGCTTCCTCAGAACGGTGTTCCACTGTTGGAAGATGGACCAGGAATTATGCAATTCTAGAAAGGCAAGCTTCAGATATTCAGGACAGACTCACATACTATGGTGGTCTACATAGCTGCAATGGAACTCGTTAACTGCTATTATGAAACATTACAAACTTGTTCTAGGACTTGCTTCTTCCAGAATGACAGGATGTGGTTTGGAGATGTCATTAATGAGAGAAGAAGAGAGTATCAGAGCACCCGGAATATTAATAAGCCAATTCTATTGATTAACACATAGCTCGCCTCAGTACCATGCAAGTATGATGGAAGCATCTTTAATTCTGTTTTGGATTAGAGTATTAAGGGGGTTCCATAAAATTTCCTGATTCATGTATGAACAAAAGTCTGTTTTCTGAATATATTGAAAAGAACAAATGATTGCTCCAATTCGTCTGGGAAATTAGAATATTCTTTTTTTAAAAAAATTCTTACAAAGGTGATAAGGTATTTATGCACTATCTAAGATACTGTAAGAGCAGGGGTGTGAAATGTTGGCAAATTTAAGATCTGTGGACTTCAACTCCCAGAATTCCCCAGCCATTCTGGGAGTTGAAGTCCACAAATCTTAAAGTTTCCAGAGTTGGACATCCCAGCTGTAAAATTTAATATCCAAGGTGAGTGCCCTCACTTCCATTCTGAATTTGAAAAGGCCCATTGAAACCTTTTGGGAATGGAAGATGAGAAGCTGTTGAAAACGTTACCCTCATGCTTTACATCCCTCAATAGAAATCCATGAAGGATACCTACCAAGGAGCCATTTCCTTCATTTGTATACCATCTTTTATTATCATACTGGCCAATCAAATGCATATGCCTTATTAAATGATGCTGTACGAAGAAGTGTTCAGGTGGCACCACAAGGCAGCAGGTTAGAAGACCCTGTACAGGATGTCAAGTATATCTCTATTTATTAGGCTAATAATAAAGTTTGGGGGGGGGGTTCCTCTTTCCCCCCCCCCCGTAACAACAAAGTGTTATCTTGTGCTGTTGTCCATCCTACTATCTATTGTTTAACATCAGTTCACTTTTCCCACAAGAATATTATATATCAATCATATATCATACCATACAGTATATCATATCATATCACAAAGTGATATCACAAAAGTCATCTAGGATTATTTTGGGATGAAAGAATGTTCCTTGATTTAAATCCCTCTGTCTCTGATTAAGGATATCCACTTATCTCATTATCTTAATGCAAAGTTCAGTTCACAAATCTTTAATTTAAAGCCACATGGAACCAAATCTACCAATCTAGTCCTGCCATTTATTTCTTCATTTTTATGGATTTTTTTTTTAAAAAAACGATTAAGTACATACCTGGATGCTTTTAATGAAAGAGGAAGTTATATTTTAAAAATTCTTAGACATTATATCCATTTTTCTTAAATTCTTGTAATTCTCCAAGAGTCATCAGCATGCATAAAATAATAGGGGCTCCCTCTGCTGGGACAAAATAATAGGCATATATTAAAGTATCTTTAAAAAAAAAAAGCATAATTTGCCTAGTAGTTGAAGTGTCTGTTTCTGAAACAGGTGAGTTTGTACTTCAGGTTTTGATAGGATATTAAATCAGAGCAGTTTTGTTGTAAAATGGTACACTTTTCAGGGAAAAAGAAATTGTTTATACATTAACGTAATAATACTCCAGAAAATAAAATACATCTTTTAAAATTCAATTAATTGCAGGAGACTTGATGTGTATATGAATCTCTCTCTCTCTCTCTTTCTCTCTCTCTCGCTCTCTCTCTGTGTGTGTGTGTGTGTGTACACATAGGCACATGTGTTAAATTACTTCATTCTATAGAAATATGAATGATTTAGAGCACTTTGATTATCTTAAAAACTATGAGTTACCTTAAGTGATCTGCTTTAGACTGCTCCAAGAATTTATTCACTTTATTTATTTTAATTAAAATCAAACAAGTGCTATTAATTTAAGTGTTTGTCTTTTTCTGGTGTCCCTTGATTTCAATCCTGACTATGTTCGTTGCCAAAAGAAACCACCAAGGACCTAAGAGACAAATAGAGGGAAAATTGCATCCACCCTCAAGATCCACAGAACTCCAGCACTACCAGTTTCAAAATGTAAACTTTGCTGTTCCTCCTGAGCTAAAGCTGAGCCAGAACTAAATTAGTCCAGTAATTCTGGTTAGCAGGGGACCACAGGAGCAGGAAGTCCATCTGGGACTAGAGACAAAGCCCTATGTGAAGTCCTCATCTAGAAGTTGAGGGA
>QLTV01003456.1:2069062-2080233 GCA_003457575.1 Thermophis baileyi
ATAACTCCTGAAAGATTTTCCAACAGTTCATAGTGACTTAGTGCAATGTGTGCTATTTTTTTTTTTAGTTCAGTTTTCTGCATATGTTTAATTCCAGGAATTGGGGGATAGGTTTATAATGGGGAAAAAATGAAAAGAAATATGGTCATAGGATACATTTGTCATGGATTTAGGTCTAACAATCACATTCAAATGTTATTTTTGCAACAGATCATTATTATTCAGTTTCAGAAGATAACTTACTCCTGACTTATTGAAAGACAATTTTGTTATTATCTGAACTGTCATTTTTCGATCTAGAAGGATGAATATTTTTCAGGAAAAAAATGACTATCATTGAGCCCCATCACAATCATATATTTTTATACAGTATGTGTGAAAGTACACATAAACGTCACACATGCCCAAGGTTCATTCCCCCAAGATTGAATGAAAAATAAGGTTGAAAAGTATGGAGAAGAAACTTGTCTATTCTTGTCAGAATGTGTAGCAAATGGTGATGATTATAGGAAGAGGTAAAGACAACTTTATAAAACACTTCATTTTTACAGGAATTATTTTCCTGTTTCATTATTAAAATATTTCTATTTAAAATTACAAGGTAGAGGCGTTACTTTTATTCAACCCTCATATATTGTGTTGCTCTTTTAACGTTCTATAGCAGGGGTGTCAAACTGGATTTCTTCGAGGGCCAGATCAGCATTGTAGTTCTCCTCCGCGGGCTGGCCTGGAGGGGGGGGGAAAGAGGAGACGTGACGGATGCCTCCTGCAGCACCCTGCCGGCCAAAACGGGGCATGTTTTGGCTGTCAGAGGTGGTGCGTGGTGCCTCTGTCCAGGCCGAAAACGGGGCACGGTGCCTCTGGCAGCCAAAACAGGGTGCGGGGGCCCCACCTGGATGGCCTCCTAAAGCACCCTGCTGGCCAAAATGGTCCATGGGGGGGNNNNCCACATGTGCAAAGCATTCTGTGCATGTGCAGAGGGTAAAAGAACCCAAACGCTGGCGTCCGGGCAGGTGGGCAGAGCCTCGCGCTACCTTGGCGACCAGCTCTACGGCGACCAACAGGTATGAGCGAACGGGGAGCATTTCACCACTGCTTTGTAGTAAGGTCGAGTTCTTACTCGAGGAGCCGTGGTGGCGCAGTGGTTAGAGTGCAGTACTGCAAGCTACTTCTGCTGATCACTGGCTGCCTGCAAGATGGCCTCCTGCAGAACTTTGCCAGCCAAAACAGGGCGCGGGGGGTACACACAGTCCCCCTGCGTCCCGTTTTTGGCCTGGACAGCCTCCTGCAGCACTCTGCTGGCCAAAATGGGGCACGGGGGAGCCATGTGCATCTCCCATGCTCTGTTTGGCCGGCAGGGTGCTGCAGGAGGCTGTCCAGGCCAAAAATGGGGCACGGGGGCAGGTGCACAGCCCCCCCCATGTCAGTGGTGAAATGCTCCCGGTTTGCTCGTGCCTGTCGGTCACCGTAGAGCCGGTCACCAGGGTAGCGTGAGGCTCTGCCCACCTGCCCGGACACCGCCATTTGGGTTCTTTTACCCTCTGCACATGTGCAAAGCATTCTGTGCATGTGCAGAGGGTAAAAGAACCCAAACGCTGGCGTCCGGGCAGGTGGGCAGAGCCTCGCGCTACCTTGGCGACCAGCTCTACGGCGACCGACAGGCACGAGCGAACCGGGAGCATTTCACCCCTGCCCCACGTCCCATTTTGGCTGCCACAGGCACCGCGGGCAGGTCCTTTGCTATTTCCAGGCCGGCTCCACGGGCCAGATTTAACCACCCTGCGAGCTGGATCCGGCCCACGGGCCTTGGGTTTGACACCCCTGTTCAGTGGTGGGTTGCTCCCGGTTCGGCCCAGTTCTTAGAACCAGTAGCGGCAGGACGCTCCTCCCACCCACCCAGGACACTTCTGCACATGCGCAGAAGCGTCACGCGCGTGAGCACGCGCACGAACCGGTAGTAAAGGGTTTTAGAACCCACTACTGCCCCTGTTCTATAGCATTTGAAAAATAGGATAAAGGCAGACTAGCAGAACACAATATAGTCATAGAAACTATGTTATTCTTCTGGAACTTTTCCTTATCTGAGTCTAATAGGACTGATTAAAAAGAATATGTGTGGCTCAGAGTTGAACTGTGGGTTCCTTGGTGCTCTCTGAGCTTGGTGGGTTTTTTGCAGGCATTTCATTACCAAACTAGGTAATATCATTAGTGCACCCTAATAGGATTCTTGAGGAGGGAGAAGAGACTGACCTGAGTAATTAACATTTGCAAATAACAGGGTTATATAGGCGGAGTGTGGTAGAAGCCCTGCTTTTCTCCATTCAGTGCTTATATTTGGAGGAACACAAGAACATAAAAATGGAATTATTGAAAAACTGGGCAACAGTATCCTATGCACGATGAAGTATGAATACACTGAAGAGTCTTTGTGGTGCTGTTATGTCCAGTTCACATTATTAAATATCATCCTTTCTTGGAGGGATGCCTTTTGAGTTGGCACTGCAACTCTGCTGTTAATGGCAGAACCAGGCAAAGATACTTTTTTTCATGCTAGAAGACATGTGGCTTTTTATCATTCCTGAAGATGCAGAGGAGCAATTTAACAACCAGGCCCCACCTCTATTAAACCAGCTAGCCATGGTGGCACAGTGGTTAGAATGCAGTACTGCAGGCTACTTCTGCTGACTGCCGACTGCCTGCAGTTCAACTGTTTGATACTCAGCAGCTCAAGGTTGATTCAGCCTTCCATCCTTCTGAAGTTAGTAAAGTGAGGACCCAGATTGTTGGGGGCAATATGCTGACTCTGTAAACCGCTTAGAGAGGGCTGAAAAGCACTGTAAAGCAGTATGTAAGTCTAAGTGCTATTGCTATTGCTAATACTCCTGCAAGGAACTGTAATAACATTCATCATTCTAAACCACAAAAATACAAAGGGTGCTATAATGGACACGATTACATCCAATAGGGAGAACTTCATCAAAAGCTTTGTAGGATTTAGGTATAAGAAGTTCCAAATCATACCCAAAACAGTTTTCCAGCAAAAAAAGCTCTGAAAAACGGAAAGGGTTACAGTAACATGTTTATTTCTCTTCAATAATCAGGATATTTAGCAATAATCTAAATATTGCTATTCTAGATTAGTGAATATATTCTTCATTTTATTAAGTTGATTAAGTTGTAGGAGTTCTACTCTTATATCTGTAGCATTTTTCAGATGAGGAAAATTGATTGATATTTAAAATACTTACTCAGAGACTTATCAATTGCATCCAACATTACTTTCCAGCATCTTTGCTGTCCCAGAAATCAAGTTATGAATAATATGGCAAGCTGCCCTAGAGAGAACATGTTGTTCTTTGATAGCATTCTCTCACATGATAATATTTTGAGGATCGCGCATAGCTATCTTCAGCCAAAAGCAACTGGGATTATGTTTGATGGCTTTTAAAAATGTTTCTAGCCCTTAAGATTAGCCAAGTTTTACAGCTATTTCCTGTGACTGCCAGCCTGCCATGCGCTGACCTGCCTAAGCTACACCAAGCTTCCTCCAAATTGTGGCTATCTGCCAAACTGTATTAACTAAGAAGACATTAAAGCAGCTTTTCCTACCCATAGGATGGATCTTAATATGGACCCCAATCAATGAACAGGAGAGTCCAATTGGAATTCTCTCAAAAAAATTCCTATATTAACCTAAGCTTTGTAAGAGACTTCATACCTGATTTGGGGAGTTCTAATGCCACCCCAGATCTGAACTTTGAAGGAATATTTACAATAGTAGTGTGATGTCTATGGAGATTCTCAGTCATCCAGGTCGTGGTTGTCCCAAAGATGCTTTTTCAAGAGGCAACTGGACTTTCTGGTTTTTCTTTGAAGACGTTTCGCTTCTCATCCAAGAAGCTTCTTGGATGAGAAGAAAACCTTTGGGACAATAGTAGCGTGAGCAATAATGCTTGTAAAATTATAGAACCCCCACTTCATTTCATCCTATCCTTAAAACAGCTATTATTTTACATATAGACAGACCTACTATTTGTATATCAGTGAAAGAAGCAGGTTACAGGAAAGACTTTTTCCTGAGATTGAAATGACGCTATCAGGCAAATGGGAGAAAATCTGAGAAACAAATTGTGAGATAGCCTATTGGTACAATATTGGGTTGGCATATAAAAATCCTAAATTAGTTTCTAGATACTTCAGGTGAGATTGGAAGATCATTTGCCTCAAACCCCAAAAGCAACTTCCAAATAGAAGTAGCATGGACCAAAGATCTGATACACTCTGAGAAAATATTTTGTTTTCTTAACAGTTTAGATCTGTCTTCCCTAACATGATGTCCTCTGGAAGTGCCTGACTTCAATTCAGCTGAAGGCAAGGCAAGAAAAAATGGATGGAAGCTAATCAAGGAGAGAAGCAACCTAGAACTAAGGAGAAATTTCCTAATGGTGAGAACAATTAACCAGTGGAATGCCTTGCTTTCAGAGGTTGTGGGTGCCCTATCGCTGTAGTCTTTTAAGAAGAATCTGGAAACCAGCTTTCTGAAATGGTAGAAGGCAGGGGTGGGTTCTAACTTACCTCGCTTCTTCCCGCGCTGCGTGGCTGCACTTCGGGAGCATGCACGCACTTCGCGCGCGCGCACATGTGCAGTAAATAAAAAATTTTTTTTTTAAAAAAAAAAGCCAAAAACAAGATGGCGATGCATGCACAGTGCTGGAAACTCAGCTTCTGCACATGCGCAGAAGAAATAAAAAATAAAAATAAAATTAAAAAAAAAATGCAATTTTTTTTAATTTTTTTTTTAAAAAAATGGCAGCGCCCATGGACCGGCACCGACCGAACCGGATCGGTGATGTCATTGTGACATCACCAGCGGGTCTCTACTGATTCGGGCGAACTGGTCCGAACCGGGAGGAACCCACCTCTGGTAGAAGGTCTCCTGCTCGAGCAGGGAGTTGGACTAGAAGAACTCCAAGGTCCCTTCCAAATCTGTTATTCTATGTTCTATGTTCAAACTCTCACATTTTCAATCTGGCCTAATGGAGTTAAAATATGACACATCTGGATGCCATTGAGTAGAGGAAGGATTTTATTTTATTTTATTTCTACATGAGTGTGTGTGGGCGTGCATTTGTGCATCTGTTTGCATAATAATTATGCATAAACATACAAAAAAGAGCTTGAATAAAAGTACTAGTTTATTGTTTTCAGTTTGGCAGTCTTTAACTATAAACCCATGCCCATCTCCTTAGTCACAGGATAAGAATCAGCCATAATATTATTACAGCATAATTCAATCAATGGGAAAATAAATAAATAAGTAAAAGAAAACCATTTGTTTGAAAGAACTTTTTCTTAAAAAAAAATCTTGGCATCTCTAGAAGTTCTATTATTGGGAAGGCTTACTTTTTTTTATCCTTGAGGAAATCCAAATCAGTTTTTATGTGAATCTGCAAGATAGCACTCCAATCTCTCACTGTAGTTTAATATCTGAAAGCCAGCTAAAAGTTGAAATCTATACCATTCAAAACATAGCTTTGATTGAAGCAATGGAATGTATAGCTATGTAAATCTAAGCAGTGGGAGAATCAAATCTGACTCTTCAGATTAATGACCAGTCTCTCCTCCCACAAATACTTGAGAGACAACATGCAATGCAGAACCAACTCCAGGTTGCTTGCCAAATAACAGGATATCCAAGAGGTTTTTCCCTGCAAACAGCCTGTCCCAGCACTGGCAAGCTTTTCTTTTCACAGTACTGGGGCACATCCGTTGATTCTTCTTCTTGGCAAAGAGGTCACTTTCCAGTTTCTCAACAGATTTATTTTGGTGGCTGAGCATGTGGTATGAATTCGTTTGTTCCAAAGAAGAAGAAAATAATGTTGCTGGTGTATCATGCGTGGTACACAGACTTCTGAGAGCAGGAAGGCTCAAGTTGCTTTTGAAAGGGCTGGTTTGATACCAGCTTTGAAGAAAAAAAAAAGCTTGTCAACAACCACTTTGTCTCAATAATGGAAGCATCCCCTGTTGTCTGTCAAAGCTATGAGATGGACGTATCAGGATGGCATCTCTGCAAACGCTCTCACTTTTCCAATCTCTCCTTGATGGAAAGACGACATCTAGGCAGCCCGGAAAACCAGAAGGAAACTGAGCACACGTTTTATATGGTCTTCATTTTTGGATTTTCCTCAGCATTGCTACAAGCACCACCTTGTAAGTGCTCATTCCAGCCTCAAGACATCAGAAGAATGTCTGTTGCATATGCAGATGGTCGGAGCTTCAAATGTATCATCGTGGCTACCATCTTGATTTTTTTGTTTTGGCAACATGTTGAAAACACCGGTATGTGCTTCAAAACCACTTTTTCACTTGTGGGGAAAATATTACTGGTCCAGTCCTTGCAAATTTCTCCCAGTAGTAAAGAAACAATAAACTTTTTCTTCCAGTTTCGGAGTATTTCTACACAAAGTGTAAATTTCCAGTGGCTGATTTCATTTAAAACAAACAATTAAATAAATCTTTGCCTATACCTTGGACACTTGGTCTCCAAGATTTTGCTGGGCTTTTAAAAGGTGTAGATTTTGATAGACCTCTGTGGTCATTGTGTTCTAGGACTGGAGGGCAGAGGTTGAAATGCTTTCCAAATATTAGGAGGCCACACTTTTATAGAACGAGGATATAATCAAGAAAGGATAGAGATGATATTCACTGTCACGGTGAAACAAAACAAAGCAGCTGTTTCCGGCCCAAACTATTCAGAATAATTATTATATAAATCTATACAAATGTAAATGATTCAGTGATAACAACAAGCAGTATTTCAACTCCCATCATGGAAGAAATGGAGCATATTTACATTGCATAAGTGATATGGCATGCTTGAAAATGACATTTTTAAATGTTTTTTTCAGACTGCCTACATAGACCATGCCTGAATTTTTCTAGTAGTTTACAATTGGGTTGTTTTTCATAACATTCCGTAGCTATAAACATAGCCCTGCCTTTGAAAAAAAGCTCCAATAAATTTCCTGTTTCCTGTAAAAGTATACTGTAAAAGAGGATTTTTTTTAATATGGTTTTCTAGAAGTTTAGCCCTTTTTTCTTAGGATATAACAAGAAAGACGAACATGTTATCGAGTAGGACACGGAGAAGACTAATGGTTAAAAATAGCAGGTTATTCCACCCAGCTTCAATTATTTCTGCAAATTTACCCATGGAAATGTGTATTTTTCAGGACTTTGTGATGCTTTGAAACTTAAAATATGTGCCCAAAACTGAATGCGGGAGGTAAAACCGAGCAAGCAGAACTAGATTGCTTTAGGAAAACAATTTACAGAAAGAGAACTGCATTCAAATTTATGGAAAAAGAAATGTGCAAAAACAAAAAAAGGCCTACAAACCTTTGTGTAGACTTTTCAGGAAAAGAATGACAACCCAGCCAGACCTGGGACAAAATTAAAGCCACACAACTCAGAGAAATGAGAAAACTAAGTGGAATTGAATGTGCAGAAAGCAAACAAATTGGCCTGCCGGTACAGAAATCGGCATTAAAATTTGTTATCCCCTCTGGAAAAAAAAAAAAATCCTTAAAGAAATCCATTTTGTGGAGGGCAGCGTGATTCCTCTTTCCTTTTAGAGCCGAAAGTGCCTTGTGGTTTTAAAGGAATGATCAAGCAGCTGGTGGACTGTGGAATTTGCTGAAGGGCTGTGTTGATGGCTGTGCTATGTTTATTTGGTAGTGGTTGTTTACAGCACCTGTGGGTGGATTAGCAAGTCTTGACTTCAGCTATTTGTCCAGGAAATTTAAACTGTGAGCTGTGTGTATAATTAGGAGGCAGTGTACTTTCCACTTGGTCACAGCACCCAACTGACCCCTGCCGCAGGCGCGTGTAATTCTAAATAGGACATTGCTCTGAAGATCCCTCTGGTATTAGCCGCAAAGCCTTCTGCAAAGGCACATTTTCTTTTCGTTATTTTTTTTAAATGCATAAATATATAGCTAGCACTCTGGCAGGAAGCCCAATAAGAAACTGATAATTAAACGTGTATCTTAAGCGATTTCTAGGATAAAACCAACGGAGCCATTCAATGGATTCGGGCTACTCCAAAGGACTGCGGAGGAAGATTATGGAAAAATAAATATAAAGTAAACAGCTTTTTCTTTTCTTTCTGATTTTATTTTCCCCTCTTCAGTAAGTATGAAAGAGCCAATCGTCAGTTGCCATCGCTGGCTCTAACATTTAGTAACTGATAATTGCTGTAACTGGGGCCAGTGAGCTTTGCAAATATTACTCAGTAAATTTTAATTAGCACCCTGGGGATTGAAACATTTCCGAAGGAGCTCCTGGGGGACGCTTTCTCCCCCAACTGGTGGCAAAGTGTGCTGAGTAATTTTAGATCAGCCTGCCTGTCAGAGCGGATCAGGATCATCTTGCCACTTAGACTGGGAAAAATGCACCTGCTCCGGCATGGAAATAAGGTGCATTATCGGCCAATTTGTGCTGCTTATTTTTGCCGCTGCCCCAGTTTGACAAGAGGGAGATGTGGAAGTGTGGATTATTTATGTCGGAACCTGGGGGGAAGTGGAATGAAAGGAAGATGACACATCCTCAGAAAGTCAGGGAGAAAAACATTTGATGTTGCAGGAGGCGCTTAACATACCTTTACCTGGTTTTTAAAAGAAACTTATTAAAGATCGTATTTAAATATTCCAGACGAAAGAAACAGGCCTTTCGCATCAATGGCATCATGAATTGATGCATACATACATACATACATACATACATACATACATACATACATACATACATCTATAGGGGTGGGCTTCAGATCCTTTAGCAACGGGTTGCTGCCCCGTTGCTGGGTGGGCGTGGCCATGGTGGGCGTGGCCTAGTCGGCCACCTGCACCATGGGGGGGGGCGTTTTTTGCCCTTCGGAGGCCAGAAAGAGGCCCATTTGAGGACTTCCAGGAGGCCCATTTTTCGCCCTACCGAGGCTCCCAAGGCTTTCCTCAATCCTCCAGGAGGGCGAAAACTGCTTCCCCCGGGGTCCAGAGGCCCTCCAGAGGCAGGAAACAGGCCTGTTCCAGACTTCCGGAACCTCCGGTAGGCCCATTTTTTGCCTTCCCAGACCCTCCGCGCAGCCCCTGCACTTTCCTGGAATGATGAACGGGCCGCATGGAGACTCCTGGGAGGGGTGGGACAAGGTGGGAGGGGTGGGGTGCGCGTGGCCAGCCAGGGGTGGCATTTGGGGGTTCGCTGAACCCCGGAGATTCTTGGCTAGATGATCACCCGAACCCTGCCGAACCCCCAGAAGCCCACCCCTGTGTGTGTATGTGTGTGTGTGTGTGTGTGTGTGTACATACACACACACACACACACACACACACACACACACACACACACACACACACAGAGGCACACATTATGGCTTCATTGAAGAAAAAGAGGGCTTTTTCACATATTATATGTCTTCCTTAGGTACCCTGGTAAGGGAATATCTGTGTGCAACCCTAAGCAGATATTCAAAGAATGGTGTTGCAATAGATTTGTGGAATCTGCTTTTCTTATTTGAATCAATCTATGTCTATTACTTAATACTGACATATTAGTTGAGAATGGGGTACCTCACAAACATGAGTTCAGCAGCCATTATGAAGGGGGTGTATCTCCTAGAACAGGGGTGTCAAACTGGCGGCCCACAGGCCAGATGCGTCACGTGCAGGCTACACCCACCCCAGCTCTGTGAAGGGAAAAACATTGCGATACATCATGTGACGGCAACGTGATGCGGCGAGTTTGACACCCGTGTCCTAGAAGGGTCATGCAGCTGCTTAACAGATTTTGCCCAGCTGTTGTCTCTGAAGGAGTTTGTGGGTTCCATGGTCCCTTAGCTGTTGGTCTGGGGAAAATCTTGACAGAGCCACACCAAACTTTTGGATGATGTAGCCACATCAAGAAAAGGTGTTTGGCAAAGTGCCTGTTTTGAATAGTGTTCTGTGATTGAAGAGTTGGCTATGTAGAAGGGAGGCCTAGCTTCTGGTTTACTCTCAGACCCTGAAGTTCTCTGGAGCCAGTTTCTGTCTCTCAGTCCAACCTTCCTCACAGAGTTGCTATATTAGGTTAGAAGAGAAAGTGCCATGGTGTCACTTTGATCTCCTGAATGAAAGGTGGGTTATGAATCTAGCAAGCAAAGAAATCCCTGTTTTTCCCAATTGTACCACATCGCATCTCCAGCCAAGCTTCAGATATAACCGGGGAACTGTGAGAAAATGCTAATCACAGTGTATTCATATGTGATTATTTCATATCACCACATAATCATAATTTATGATTATAGCACTAGCAATAGCACTTAGATTTATATACCGCTTCATAGTGCTTTACAGCCCTCTCTAAGCGGTTTACAAAGTCAGCATATTTCCCCCAACAATCTGGGTCCTCATTTTACCCACCTCGGAAGGATGGAAGGTTGAGTCAACCTTGAGCCTGGTGAGATTCGATCTGCCAAACTGCTGGCAGCCGGTGATCAGCAGAAGTAGCCTGCAGTACTGCACTCTAACCACTGCGCCACCGCAGCTCTTTATGAAATCATAAATTTAATAATAATTATTATGACTTAGGAGAATATGTGGTAGACACCATTGCTCCATGTCTGTGTTGTTAGGTACACCTTGCAATACATGCATTTGCCATTGTTGATAAGCTTACTTTGTAAATGCAGATTAGGAGGGAAATGCAGATTAGAAGTGAAAGGATATGCATAACAAAGAAACATTGCTTGCCCTGGGTGACATGGCAGATCTTCCTGATTGTTATCTCAAAACATTAAAAAAATGATGTTGTGCATTTTCAAGCGACAAGCAAAAGCTGTGTAAGATTTCAAATGGATCATGTGGTATTAGTGAAAGTGACTATTAGGGTAAATTAGTGCCCCTCTGTATCTTAATGCAGAAGAAACTGGATTCAAAGATTGTCCCCTTTTGAGTTAGCTGTGTTCCCTTTCCTAACTCTCTTATTGATTATCAAAACTTCTGCAGTCCTGTCTTTTATTTATATACAGAAAAAGAGACCTGATTGATCTAGGATCAAATTCCTAGCAGTAAGTCTCATTGACTCATCAAACTAGACTAGTTCAGGGGTCGGCAACCTTAAACACTCAAAGAGCCACTTGC